>AP025122.1:5000-15000 GCA_036186865.1 Eustoma russellianum
ATAGCCCGCCCCTCCACTAAAACGGGCTGGAATGCCTGTATGCCTAATCTATGCAGAGTAGGTGCTCGATTCAGCAATACAGGATGTCCCTTCATAACTTCCTGAAGGATTTCCCATACAATGGATTCTTTTTCCCGAATTTTACTCTTAGCAACTCCTATGTTTGAAGCAAGATGTTGTCTAATGAGACCCCGAATTACAAATGTCTGGAAAAGCTCTATTGCTATTTCTCGAGGCAATCCACATCGATGTAATGAAAGTGAAGGGCCCACAACAATGACGGAACGCCCAGAGTAATCGACTCTTTTGCCAAGCATAGTCTCACGAAATCTTCCCTCTTTGCCCTCAATTACATCGGAAAATGACTTATAAACTTTATTATGACCATCCTTCATTGGTTGGCCGCGAATTCCATTATCAAGAAGGGTATCCACGGCCTCTTGTACTAATTTCTCCTGACACATTAGTAATTCACCTGGCGTAGATCTACTTGTTGTTAATAGATCAGTAAGAGTATTGTTCCGATAAATAACTCTTCTATAGAGTTCATTAATATCCGAGCTCATTAGTTTACCCCCATCTATCTGAATGATCGGTCTCAACTCCGGGGGAAGAACTGGTAATAGACACAAAACCATCCACTCTGGTTCTATATTTGTTCGAATAAAATGCTTAGCCAATTCCATACGTCGAACCAAAAAATCCTTTCTTCTTCCAACCTTTCGATCTTCCCATTCATTCCCTGTGGGTCCGTCTTCTCCTAATTCTTTCCATTCGACTAACGAATTTTCTATAAGAATTCGTAAATCTAGATCCGCTAATTGTTCTTGGATAGCACCCGCACCAGTAGATATTTCTCGATTGCGAAATGTATCGAAGCCTTGGGTAGTAAAAAAAAGTGGGATACTGTATTTCCAAGATTGGATTTCATATTCGAATGAACCCCGTAATCGTAAGAAAGTGGGCTTTTTAGTTATGGGCCTAGCAAAAGAAAAATTGGGATAGGATTCCCCCCCTTTAAAATCGGACGTGAAAATTTCCTTTCATCCGGCTCAAGTAGATACAAAAAGGGGGTTATTGCTTTCACATTAAATTATAGAAAACCCCAACACAAAATGATCTACTCCTTACTCAAGTTCCCTTTTTAGTTTAAGACCAAGCAAGATTTCATTGATTCCGTCTTTCTTTTTTTTTTTTTTCTCTTTTCTTAATTCTTTTTTTATTCAATTACGATCTAAAGAAGAAGTTTAAAATTCTTGAGTAGTCTACTTCCCTTCGAAGGATCAATCCCTTAAATTCTTAAAATAAAATGAAGAGAGTACCTTGAAATTCATAAGAGATTTACTTGTCTATATATTGTTCCATTCAATCTTTTAGGCCCCGACCTCACCTCGACGGTTATCCCAGATGTCCTAAAAGTCTATACGCGATGAATAGACTCCTGTAACCACGACATATTTGCTTACTTGAAAAAATTTTCTTTTCAAATAAAAAGAAAAAGTTTTTTTACGAGGTACAAATAGAAATTCCTATGTCTTTTTATTTGTTACGAAATCGACCATAGATCAATTCCCTTTTTATTTGTATTTGGGAGTAGTGACTACACCCCTAATTTCTGAGCTTCATGTTACTCCCCCCAAGCAACATGTCAGGTCCAGGGCATCCCAATTAGATTGACTGGGATGACAGTTTATCATTCCAAATCTGTAAAATCAGAATTTCGATCAAATCACACATCGCAGTATACTAGGCCTTCTAATTCTTTAAGGGATCTATCTAAAAGATTTGCAATATAACTAGGAAGACGTTTTAAATACCATACATGGGTTACTGGGCGTGCGAGTTTGATGTATCCCATTTGATACCTTCGTATCCGAGAATCGACAAATTCGACTCCGCATTGTTCACAAAATTTTGGTTCTTCCTTTTCATTTCCGATTACTCTATAATTTCCACAAGCACAAATTCCATTTTTTATAGGTCCAAAAATTCTTTCACAAAATAATCCATCCTTTTCCGGTTTATTCGTTTTGTAATGAAAAGTATAGGGTTTTGTCACCTCTCCAACTATCTCTCCATTAGGAAGTATTTTAGTGGCCCAAGCACTTATTTGTTGAGGAGAAACTGATCCAATCCGGAGTTGTTGATGTTTATACTGATCAATCATAGAAGAAAAATAATAATTAATTACGATTAAGCTTCCTTCCTCTTAATCTGGAAGTTCTTCTCAGATACAAGGAAATGATTAAGTTCCAGAGCTAAAGATCGTAGTTCTCGAACGAGTAATCGAAAAGATTCTGGAGCATCCCCAGGGTTTGGTATTGTTCCTCCAACGATCGTAGTACCAAGTACTTCTTGCCGAGCTCTAATATGATCAGATTTATAAGTAAGCATTTCTTGTAAAATATGAGCAACACCAAATCCTTCTAGAGCCCAAACCTCCATTTCTCCTACCCGTTGTCCCCCTTGCTTTGCCCTTCCTCTAAGGGGTTGCTGTGTAACAAGCGCATAATGTCCACTGGAGCGCCCATGGATTTTATCATCAACTTGGTGAATTAATTTTAAAATATAAGGCTTTCCTATTAGAACGGGCTGTTCAAAAGGATTCCCCGTCCTTCCATCAAATATTCTGCTTTTTCCCGGATACTCAGGTTCAAATACCCAGGGATTCGCTGTTTGCTTACTAGCTTGATATAACTCAGAAAACACTAGTTTTCTCGAAGCTTCTTGTTCATATCTCTCATCAAAAGGCGCTATTCGATAATGTCTGTCTAGCAGACTCCCCGCTAACCCAAGTGAACATTCAAATATCTGTCCTACATTCATTCGTGAAGGTACTCCTAACGGGTTAAAGACCATATCAACAGGTCTTCCATCTTGCAAATAAGGCAGATCTTGTCTAGGCAAAATTTTGGAAATGATACCCTTATTTCCGTGCCTTCCAGCTACTTTATCACCTACTTTGATTTCACGTTTCTGTAAAATATATACACGAATCATTTCTGGATTATAACTAGAGCCCCCTTTTTTCTGGATCCACCGCACATCAATAACCCGACCCCTACCACCAATAGGTAATTTTAGGCAAGTTTCTTTTGAAGTAGATACCTGAATGCCAAGTATGGCTCGTAACAATCTATCTTCCGGGGCATACGAAGATTCTTTCACCACCTGGGGTGTTAATTTACCTACTAAAATATCACCCGTCTCTACCCAGGATCCCAACATCACAATTCCATTTTTGTCTAAATTGCGGAGTAAATGGGCCTCTAAGTGCGGTATTTCATTAGTGACCCTTTCAGGGCCTTGGCTTGTCACATGAGTCTGAATTTCATATTTCCGTATGTGAAAAGATGTATAAATATCTTCATCTACCAACCGCTCGCTAATGAGTACTGCATCTTCAAAATTGTAACCTTCCCATGGCATATAAGCTACTAATACGTTTTTTCCCAAAGAAAGTTCGCCACCAACTGTAGCAGCACCATTCGCTAAAATTTGTCCCTTTTTAATGTATTTATCCCGCTGAACCTGAGGTTTTTGGTGTATACAAGTATTTTTATTGGAACGTTGATACATAACTAGTGGAATGCTTAAAGTATGTCCAGTACTTGATAAAAGGATCTTGTCCGTATCGATAGAAATGGCTTTTCCCTCGCGTTCGGCTATAGAAAGAGCCCCGGAATCTAGAGCTGCCTGGCGTTCCAACCCAGTTCCAACAATGCATCTCTCGGACCGAGAAAGAGGAACTGCTTGACGTTGCATATTCGAACTCATTAAAGCTCGATTCGCGTCATTATGTTCGATAAAAGGAATGAGTGAAGCTCCAATAGAAAAATATTGGAAGGGAAAAATACTTCGAAGATGAACCTGTTCCCATGCAATAGTCAAGAATTCTTGACGGTAGCGAGCTGGAACAACCTGTTCTTCCTGAATATTCTGATTCAATGCCAAAGAATTTCCCGACCCTACCTTATAGTATTCATCTATACCCGGTGATAAATAAAGTATCCGTAGTCCCGTTGATCTCTCAGAAATTTCATAAAATGGGCTGTCTAGAGATCCCCAATGACCAATCTTCGCATGAATTGATAAGGAACCAATAAGCCCAACATTGATTCCTTCAGATGTGTCAATTGGACAAATACGCCCATAGTGACTAGGATGGATATCTCGTATCCGAAAACTCGCGGTTCGCCCTGTTAGTCCTCCAGGGCCCAAATAACTCAATTTTCTCCCATGAACTATTTGTGTTAACGGATTAGTTCGATCAAAAACTTGAGATAATGGGTGTAAACCGAAAAAAGATTCAAAGGTAGTTGTTAATGGGGTTGACGTTACCAAATTTTGAGGGGTCGGTATCAATTTATGCCGAATTGCTCCGCCTATAGTTCCTCGAACCACATTTTCTAAACGAACCAAAGCCAATCCAAATTGATCTTGCAAAAGATCCGCTACAGAACGAATACGTTTATTTTTCAAATGATTCATATCGTCAAGTGTACCCATTCCAAATTTCAGTCCAATCAAATGATCTGCGGCTGCCAATATATCTCGTGGTAACAAAAAGGTAGTGTTCTGGGGTATATCAAGGTTCAGTCTTCGGTTCATATTTCGTCGACCAATCCTTCCTAATTCACACCTTTGTTGAAAGAATTTCTTTTGTAATTCCTTACATAAGGATTCAGAAAATACCGGATCTCCCCCTACACAAGCAAATTGTTGATAAAACTCCAAAATGGCATTTTCTTTTGACCCAATTTTTTTTCTCTCCTTATCATTCAAAAAAGATAAAAAAATTTCCGGATAGCACACATTCTCTAGAATTTCTCTTAGATTCAAACCCATAGCTGATAATAGAACTAGAATAGATATTTTTTGTTTCCTACTCACGCGAGCCCATATCCTTGCTTTTCTATCAATCTCTAAGTCTGATCTTCCTCCCCAATCTGATATTATGGTGCCGGTATAGACTGAAATTCCGTTATGGTCCAACTCTGACCGGTAGTAAATACCGGGGCTTTGCACGATTTGATTGATCACAATTCTATATATTCCATTTACTATAAATGTTCCTAGAGAACTCATTAGCGGAATGTTTCCAATAAAAATTGTTTGTTCTTGCATATCCCTACCGGTTTTCCAAATTAATCCCGCGGATACATATAATTCGGAAGAATATGTGAGTAATTCATACACAGCGTCTCTTTCCTTTATCAACGGTTCTACTAATTTATATGTTTCTACAAATAATTGAAATTCTATTTCTTGATCTGTATCTTCGATTTGTGGAAACTTATAAAGTTCTTCCGACAAACCCTGATCAATGAACCTACAAAATCCTTCAAATTGTATCTGATTAAAGCCGGGTATTGTAGACACTCCCTCATTTTCATCAACGAGCATTTTGAATTTCCCATTTATAAAAAAATACCACCTTAGTTCATTCTTCACGAGATGATCTAGCAAAGGTGGAATTTATAGTCTGTTTACTGAATCACATGAAATTTTACTCAACTCCATATCTGGAATTATAAGTATTATTAAATACGTAAAAAATACGTCAAAGTAAAAAAGGGGAGTTTTCTACTTAAATCGGTATTTTTTGATTGAAATTTGTAACGGATACAAATGGAAAGGAGTTGATAAAACATCCCTAGAAAAAGAAGTCTGCCGCTTACACTTATAGTCTTATTAAGTAAGTTATAGGATTTTGTAGAGACTATCAAAACAAAAAAGCGATTCAAATTCTATTATTATGATATTCCAGATTCCAATCGGCTTGAATACCAGAAAAATAATGGATTTGGCATTTGATCCTTTCGATAAGAGAAAGGCATAAAAAGAAGAAACAATATAGAATCTAGTTGAAACCTGTTTTGTTTTTTGGTATAGGTTTGATTATTCAAAAAAAAAGATTCATTCACATAGAAAAGAGCTATCTTTACTGATTGACTTATTTTTGAGTAGTGTGAATTGTATAATAGAAAAAAAGAAAAAGGAGTTGGTTGTATCTATTAAACATGTATGTA
This sequence comes from Eustoma russellianum, assembly GCA_036186865.1. Lineage (NCBI taxonomy): Eukaryota > Viridiplantae > Streptophyta > Magnoliopsida > Gentianales > Gentianaceae > Eustoma > Eustoma russellianum. The sequence continues at coordinate 11,033 of AP025122.1, forward strand.
GATATTAATATCCGTCTTCTCTTTTATTGTATTACCATTCTTTTTTTGGCAGCGCGGGTTGTGCTTTTTGAAAAACCCAATTTGAATTTTATATTCAATTAAAAACTGAAATATGATAATTTCTTGATAATTACTTAGAGGCAACAAAGGATACATATATAACTAAACTACTAAGTACCGGTCGAACGGTTTTGACTTTTTGGTTTACATAGGTTCACATATAGTTATAATAGAATGCTCTAATTGAAATTGATAAGGACCCCGCGGTATCAATTTGGATTGTCTTCTGTCATTAGTGTCATTAGGAAAATCAAATCCAATTTTGAGATTCAAACCGGTCATGAATTTGCAGTCAGCAATCAATAGTTCAGGGTTCAATTTTGTCCTAAATTATGGATTTTGAGAATGAAAATCTACAGTTGATTTTTCAATATTCAATAGAAAGTGAAAGAAGTTGGCCTTTTTGAGATACTAGGCAAAAGTGGATCCAACCAATAAAAAAAGATGGGAAGCTTTTTTAGGAAATAAAAGGGGGGATGAATAAAAACGGAACTAAAGGTCCAAGTACAAGAAAAGCAATTTAGTAATACGGGAAAAATGCATCTATTTGGGTATCATTTTGGCGGCATGGCCGAGTGGTAAGGCGGGGGACTGCAAATCCTTTTTCCCCAGTTCAAATCCGGGTGCCGCCTGATCAAAAAAAGCCTTGAAATCCCTTGTTCTGCTGATATAAATCGGCGAATTATTTCTCAGACGAAACTGAGAAACCAGGCTATTGGTACTTGTTTGATCCGAAGTATCCGGCTGAGGTTTTTCGAAAAGATTGTAAATACTGGATGCAAGGATTTATTCTAGCGGTAAGGGGGTTATCGAGACTTCCCGATTACCTTCTACTACTAATCTAGTGTTTGATGACTGGACCTTGAATTAGATTGGATAGCCTAATAGGAAATCGAATTCAATTCCAATACTTGTGGAAAGGACGGAAGATCCTTTATACACGATATACTACACGATATACGATGGACTTAAAAGAATCTATGAATGCTCGGGTATCCAATCAATATTAAATTAGATGAATAATTGAAAGTTCATTTGAATTTAGAGTAAAGGAAAAAAAGAGAAAGACTCTTTTTCAGCAACCTTTAATCAAGAATCTAATGTCTCTCCATCATCACAGAGATAATGATAATCGGGAAAGGGTACAAATTAGATTAAGGAGCCATTTAGATTTTAGATAGTGATTTTTCTTTTAGTAATCCTTTTCTACAATGAGTGGAGTTTTTTGATTGGTTTATCAAGAGGTTTCGATCACAATCCCTTTTTTGACTATGCTCCATCGATTCGACTATACTAGTAGTAGTGAGGAAGAATTGAATAATTGCTTGATAGTTAGAGAGAGTTATAGAGATAGGGGGACCTAATTCACATGGATATAGTAAGTCTTGCTTGGGCTGCTTTAATGGTAGTCTTTACATTTTCCTTGTCACTTGTAGTATGGGGAAGAAGTGGACTCTAAATATAATAATAATATAAGGGTATTACGAATTGAGTTTGAGTTGAGGAATCACACTGTATCAATTGTTTTTTAGATCATTCTTCAACGCGTTTTGAATTATTTAGTAAATGAGAATCAACTTCATTTTTAATTCCATTGGATTCGACTGAAGTAATGTATTATCTAAATCATACTCGGTCGATCAAAGAGATATTTCACTGCTCTCTTTCTTTGTATTTTGAAGGGGATCCGGATGTTAGGAAATTTTTTCCAACAAAATTCGGAAGAATTTCAAGCAACGGGCTCTTATCTTAGTAGGCTTATAGACGGATACTGAGGAAGACCGGACTTTTTGTTTTATTATTATTTTTTCTTGAGTTGTTTCTCTCTTTACTATTCAATTGCTGTTCAAAGAAGAATTCTTTTTGTTAAGTGCATATGCACTTTCTATGAAACTCGTATAGACTTGGTAATTATCTAACAAGATAAAGAGTAAATAAGAGTAAAGTGAGTCACATATTGTTATTGCACATTTACCGCACTTTTATCTAATTCTAGAAATTCTATTTCTGGTTTATCGAATCATATTTCATAGCATGGTTGAGGCTGTACTGTTAAAAATCGGTGAGGCTTACTCTTTCTTTTCAAAATCCGAGAAGTACCCGCGAAATTACTCAATCAATTGAAAGCTTGCTAATGATTTTATTACTATACATCCCTATCGTTTTTCCTTCATTGATAGGATTCCTTTCTTTTGATAGATACCGAGATTCCTAGTGAAAATCATAAAAATAGAGTAATTAGAACCCTAAGACATAAGAAAGACATAAGAATAAAACGATTCTTTCAGGGTGATCAAAACAAATAAAATAATATATGAAATAACATAGGCTGGGGTGATATATCAATTCCATACATGGAATGGATATCCACATACATGAAGATAATAGTGTTTAATCTTCATATAGATTAAACACTCTATTTATTAGAGTGTAGTATAGAGTACAACTTTACCCATTGTAGAACTTTATGCTTTTATAAAATACACTAGAATTCCTAATATATAGATCGTATGGTAGAAAGATATATATATTAGGAATTCTAGTCGTCTTATTTCATTTAAGGCGCGAATTTTTTTTTATTTGATTTCGCGAATTCTTGAAAAGAACTCAGTTTAAGTCAAATTATTTAATTATTTTGACTGACTGTTTTTACATAAATGATAAGTAAAAAAGCGGTAGGAACTAGAATGAATAGTGCAGTAGCAATAAATGCAAGAATATTTACTTCCATAATCTAAATCAAATTTCACAATAACCGGGGATTTAATCCCATATACATATAGATGACAAGTCTTTTACCTTAAAATTCACTGAATGAATTACCTCTCGATGGTTTCGAATCGGATCAATATCATGAACAACAATATCTGAACTCTGAAATTAATTTGTCGTCGAAATGGAATAGTATAACATAGGAAGTTCGTTAAATCATACCGAATCCCAATTTGGATTCCCGATCCAATAAAAAAACCTTTTAGCGTTCATTTCTGTTCTTTTTTTTTATATTACCTTACATCTCCCGTGTATAATCATCCGATGAAGTATCATCCGATCGACTTTCCAATTCTATTATTCACATAGTTGGAACCTCAACTAAGAAAGAAACCACTTATTCACTTCTTTCACTGGGGTGGGATGTTTGATTGATCTTCCCTTTACCCCCTTCGGTAGATTATTAACACTGGGAATCTATATCAAAAACTCAGTGTACAATTGGAAGGAAATCTATTTTTTAATTAAATTAGTAATTGAGGTTGTAAAAAACGGAGCCAAAAAGAGAGATTTTTTAATTTGAGTATAGAAAAGCATTCTATCTGCGGAATTTGTGGAAATCTCTTTTTTATTGTGAATTCCTTTTGTTTTGTGTCTTTGTGTCCTCTTCAAAAAAAAATAGAGTACTCTATTCCATTCCATGGATCTGGAACAATCAAAAAAATCGACCTCGTCTTTCTTGAAATGCTTACTACAGTGCTAGCACTAATTGGACTAACTCATCAACATATGTTTTTCTTTTACGAAAAGGAAAGAAAAAAAAAAGAAAGATCCCTCTTTGTTTTTTTGTTTTGGGAATGAAATTCTGCACCTCCGCGCCCTTTCATAGTTTTGAAAGAATTGATTAATGTATTTAGGGTATCCGACGGGACTGACGGGGCTCGAACCCGCAGCTTCCGCCTTGACAGGGCGGTGCTCTGACCAATTGAACTACAATCCCTGGGAAAGAAATAAGCGATCTAGCGGAAATTTGGATTCTTTTTTATCTCCGTATCGAGTATTTTGTATTTTGGAAGGAGAGTGGGTTATACCCTCTCATGTTAGATTAGCGAATTTTTGGGCCGAGCTGGATTTGAACCAGCGTAGACATATTGCCAACGAATTTACAGTCCGTCCCCATTAACCGCTCGGGCATC
>AP025122.1:22500-37500 GCA_036186865.1 Eustoma russellianum
CTATTGTTAAGAATAATGAATTACTATTTTCATTAATAGCATTTAACCAACCGGGCAACCAGATGCTTCGACCCGCATTGAATGCTGGTCCACTTGTTGAAGATAAAAGTACATCGAACCCATATGAAGTTTTACCATGAGCCGATTGTATCCATTGAGCAAATATAGGTTCTATCAAGATTTGTTTTTCCGGAGTACCAAAGGCAAGCATGACATCATTATGAACATAAAGTCCCAAAGTATGGAATCCCAGAAAGAGGCTGGCCCAGCTTAAATGAGATATGATAGCTTCCTTATGGTCTAACATTCTTGCCAATACATTATCTTCATTTTGCTCCGGATTGTAATCTCTAATGAAAAATATAGCTCCATGAGCAAAAGCACCTGTCATGATAAACCCTGCGATATATTGGTGATGAGTATATAATGCAGCTTGAGTAGTAAAGTCTTGTGCTATGAATGCATAAGCAGGCAAAGAGTACATGTGTTGAGCTACTAGGGAAGTAATAACCCCTAAAGAAGCTAGAGCAAGGCCTAATTGAAAATGAAGCGAATTGTTGATTGTGTCATAAAGACCCTTATGCCCGCGTCCCAATCGTCCCCCCGGAGGAACATGCGCATCTAAAAGATCTTTCATACTGTGCCCAATCCCGAAATTCGTTCTATACATATGACCAGCAACAAGAAAAATAAAAGCAATAGCTAAATGATGATGGGCAATATCAGTTAGCCATAAACTCTGCGTTTGTGGATGAAATCCCCCAAGAAGGGTTAGAATGGCAGTTCCCGCCCCTTGGGAGGTCCCAAATAAATGACTACCGGAATCGGGGTTTTGAGCATAAAGATTCCACTGACCTGTAAAAAGTGGGCCTAACCCTTGGGGATGCGGTAATACATCTAAGAAATTATTCCATCGAACAGACTCCCCCCTGGATCCAGGAATAGCAACGTGTACTAAATGCCCTGTCCAAGCCAAGGAACTTACTCCGAAAAGTCCTGACAAATGATGATTCAGACGCGATTCGGCATTTTTGAACCACGAAAGGCTCGGTTTCCATTTCGGTTGGAGGTGTAACCACCCTGCTATTAAAAATATGGCAGAAAGAAATAATAGAAAAAGAGCTCCAGTATAAAGATCTTCATTCGTGCGTAAACCTATTGTATACCACCACTGATAAACACCCGAATAAGCGATATTCACCGGTCCAAGGGCACCCCCTCGAGTAAAAGCTTCCACAGCAGGTTGACCGAAATGCGGATCCCAAATTGCATGAGCAATGGGTCTTACATGTAAAGGGTCCTGTACCCATGATTCAAAATTTCCTTGCCAAGCTACATGAAACAGATTTCCGGAAGTCCACAGAAAAATTATTGCTAATTGACCGAAGTGAGAAGAAAAAATATTCTGATAAAGACGTTCCTCAGTAATATCATCATGACTCTCGAAGTCATGCGCGGTAGCAATACCAAACCAAATACGACGAGTAGTGGGGTCCTGAGCTAATCCTTGGCTAAACCTTGGAAATCTTAATGCCATAATGCCTTTCAAATCCTCCTAGCCATTATCCTACTGCAATAATTCTTGCTAAGAAGAATGCCCATGTTGTGGCAATTCCACCCAGAAGGTAATGGGTTACTCCTACAGCACGTCCTTGTACAATGCTCAAGGCTCTCGGCTGAGTAGCAGGAGCAACTTTTAATTTATTATGAGCCCAAACGATGGATTCAATAAGTTCTTGCCAATAACCACGTCCACTAAATAGAAACATTAAACTAAAAGCCCATACAAAATGAGCGCCTAGGAAAAAAAGGCCGTATGCAGATAATGATGAGCCATAAGACTGAATTACCTGGGATGCCTGTGCCCATAAGAAATCGCGGAGCCATCCATTAATAGTAATAGAACTCTGTGCAAAGTTCCCTCCCGTGATATGAGTTATTACCCCTTGATCACTTATGCTGCCCCAAACATCTGACTGCATTTTCCAGCTGAAATGGAAGATTACTACCGAAATTGCATTGTACATCCAGAATAGTCCTAAGAAGACATGATCCCAAGCTGATACTTGACATGTACCTCCTCTTCCAGGTCCATCACAAGGAAAACGAAAACCAAGATTTGCTTTATCCGGTATCAAACGGGAGCTACGAGCAAATAAAACACCCTTCAGTAGTATCAATACCGTCACATGAATCGTAAATGCGTGAATGTGATGGACCAAAAAATCTGCCGTTCCTAATGGAATAGGTAACAAAGCTACCTTGCCACCGACTGCTACTAAATCACCACCCCCCCAAGTTAAGCTGGTGCTTGCTGTTGCGCCGGGAGCCGTCGAACTCGGTGCTAAAGCGTGGGTATTTTGTATCCATTGGGCAAAAACGGGTTGTAATTGGATAGCGGTATCTGAAAACATATCTTGAGGGCGCCCTAAAGCGCTCATGGTATCATTATGAATATACAAGCCAAAACTGTGAAAGCCTAGAAATATACATACCCAGTTGAGATGTGATATGATTGCATCACGATGTCTAAGCACACGATCTAAAAGATCATTATATCGAGTAGTTGGATCATAGTCTCTTACCATAAAAATGGCTGCATGCGCAGCAGCCCCAACTACGAGAAATCCACCAATCCACATGTGATGTGTGAACAACGACAGTTGGGTACCATAGTCAGTAGCTAGGTATGGATAGGGGGGCATAGAATACATATGGTGAGCTACAACAATGGTTAAAGAGCCTAACATAGCTAGGTTCAGAGATAATTGAGCATGCCATGACGTTGTTAGGATCTCATATAGTCCTTTATGGCCCTGCCCCGTAAATGGACCCTTGTGAGCTTCTAAAATATCTTTCAAGCCATGACCAATGCCCCAATTGGTCCTATACATGTGACCTGCTATCAAGAAAAGAATTGCAATAGCTAAATGATGGTGTGCAATATCGGTGAGCCACAGACCCCCCGTTACTGGATCTAATCCTCCACGAAAAGTAAGAAATTCCGCATATTTTGACCAATTCAAGGTGAAAAATGGAGCTGCTCCCTCGGCAAAACTGGGATAAAGTTGAGCCAAAAGATCTCGATTCAAGATAAATTCATGAGGAAGTGGTATCTCTTTAGGATCAACTCCAGCGTTTAGAAATTGGTTAATTGGTAAAGATACATGTATTTGATGTCCCGCCCAAGAGAGAGATCCAAGGCCTAGTAGCCCTGCTAAATGGTGATTCAACATAGATTCTACATCTTGAAACCAAGCCAACTTTGGAGCTGCTTTATGATAGTGAAACCAACCAGCAAAAAGCATTAACGCTGCAAAGACCAATGCACCAATTGCGGTACAATAGAGTTGTAATTCACTAGTTATTCCAGATGCTCGCCAAATCTGAAAAAAACCAGAGGTTATTTGTATTCCTCGGAAACCCCCACCCACATCACCATTCAATATTTCCTGGCCGACTATTGGCCAAACCACCTGAGCACTAGGCCTAATGTGAGTTGGATCGCTTAGCCATGCTTCATAATTGGAAAAACGAGCACCGTGGAAATACATGCCGCTCAGCCACAGAAAGATGATGGAGAGTTGGCCGAAATGAGCACTAAATACTTTTCGAGAGATCTCCTCCAAATCACTGGTATGACTATCGAAATCGTGAGCATCAGCATGTAGGTTCCAGATCCAAGTGGTAGTCTCAGGTCCTTTAGCTATTGTTCTTGAGAAATGGCCCGGTTTGGCCCATTCCTCAAAAGAAGTTTTTACGGGATCCCTATCTACCAAAATTTTTACTTCTGGTTCCGGCGAACGAATAATCATTGAGTCCTCCTCTTTCCGGACAACACATACAAAGAGACCCGCCAACAGTCAAATAAAAATAAAATAAGTAGTGAACCTTTGAGAGAAATTTCTATAATTAGTAAAATTCTCTTCTAGTTTTTTACCGCCCACCTATCTATTTTATTTAGTTATTCACTAGAGCAATTATGATCTGGAAGTTAATCCAGGGCAAGTGTTCGGATCTATTATGACATAGCCACGAGGCGCCCAACGGACCTTTTTACTTTTCTAAAACCCCTTTTAGACTTTGGATTGATGTAAAAACGACTTTTTTTGTGTAACCTAGTGTATATAGTCATATCTCAATTAGAAGTTCTTAGATAGAGCTTCTTACATAGATAATATTAATTACTCTATTCCAACTCTGAAAGCGCGCGAGCGTTTATTACTAAGAGACATCCCGGTATATAAATTTTTAGTTAGACGCTCGAAAGTTAAGTTTCTTCGATTCTTTTATCTATTAATTTTAATAATACAGAGGTAGATTTTTGGTTTTATTTGTGTATTCCTTTTTATCCCTACGAAAGACCAGATGAAATAGAATACTTAAAAGTAAAGGGGATATAATGAAATTCTTTGTTCGTCCAAAAGGAGTAATACTTTTTTTATTTCACTGATGGGGCCAAGAAACAATTCATTTTAAGAAAAATGATAGAAGAGTATATACTATATATAAAAATTTTAAATACTAAATAAAAATAAAACAAACAACGACTTCCTCGTTTATTTTTATATTTTTATTCGAAACGTCTCGTGATCTTCAACCAATTATGGGCTTCAATATAATTACCAGGAGTAAGCGCTATAGCTTGTTTCCAATACTCAGCGGCTTGATCGAACCAAGCTTCCGCGATTTCCGAATCTCCCTGTCGAACGGCCTGTTCTCCCCGGTCAGAATAGGTAAGTCAATTCCTTTCCTTAGAACCGTACTTGAGAGTTTCCCGCCTCATACGGCTCAGTAATCAATTCTTTTTATGTTTATGTCCCGTTTTAATCTATTCTATCTAACAAATAAGACCTGTATGAATATCGATCCAATTTATTTTATTCGGGTTAGCAAAAATAGGTTAATTACATGAGTTTGAAACTAAAATTTTTTTGGATTCATAATCCGTTTTATTTAGGTTTATCTTTTTTCCCACCGTCAGAAGAATAAAGGATAGGCATTTCCCCTATCCTTAGGATTTTCTGAAAAGTAGCTATCTCGGTTTCATATAAAACATTTATATAGAATCTTTGAAAAAGACTTTCCTTCACTTCATAAGAAAAGACTTACTATCTTTGGGATCTGATCCTACACCGCTGCTCACGACTTTCGTGGATCGACTCTATTACATAAGTGGATTCCTCATTTTTATCTCAAGAAGGATATCTCCGATCATGACATAAGTACGCAGTTATTATTGTATCGTCTGAAAACTTTGATAATTGATCTTTACGGTGCTGCTTAAATCAATTCTCTCAATTTGATCCTGTTTTTTTATCCATCGAAAAAGTAGCTAGGCATACTATCTCTTTCTTCATATTTTGACTTCTATGAAGTTTATTTCTTTGCTACAGCTTATAAAAATCGTTCTTTTAGACGATGCATATGTAGAAAGCCTAGGTTTTTCTAGTATTTACTGATCGATTTTTGTTTTCTTTCTTTTTTCTTTCTATAGTGGAGATAGTCGCACGTAATGACAGATCACGGCCATATTATTAAAAGCTTGTGGTAAGAATGGGTTTCGTTCGAGTGCTCGAAAATAATATTCCAAAGCTTTCGTATGTTCTCCATTACTTGTGTGGATAAGGCCTATATTGTAGAGTATATAACTTCGATCGTAGGGATCAATTTCTAGTCGCATAGCTTCATAATAATTCTGTAAAGCTTCCGCATAATTTCCTTCGGATTGAGCTGACATTCGTTACGATCGCCATTCAATGAAAAGAATCTCCGTTTCAAAACCGTACATGAGATTTTCACCTCATACGGCTCCTTGCTCATGTGCATAATGAAATAATAAGTGGACTAAAAAAAGATTCAAATATTCTCATTATGAACTGGCCAGGGCTAGTGTTTTTACAAGAAATCGCTAGCCAACCTTCCTGCACGAGGTCCTTTCCTAGGACCAAGCATCTTGGTACTAGATAGAAATGATAACCCCAACAATCTCTTTGTTTTCTTCACGGCTTCCTAATTTACAGGAATTAGTCACTTCAACAGTCTTCGATGGTTATACGAGTATCCAAAGGACAAACGAGATGGATATTTGGTGTCCCAACCATTCTTTGAGTCCCGAGCCCGATAAGGAAAGGGCGTAATTTCTAACAAAGTTTTCGTGTTGTTGATTCCTGGGTGTAGTGCTTCTTCCCCTATGCTGTCTAGTGGTACTAGTGGAGTAGGGTTGATCCCTAATACAATACAGAACCACTAGGTATAACCTTTCGCTGAATACTAGAATCAACAATTGAAACATAGTATCTGAGGCTGCATTAGTCGAGGATACACGACAGAAGGAATTGTTGTATTTCCAAGCTTCACCTTCAACAAGCGTAGATTTTTTTTTCAAAAACTTTACTGAATCTCGTGTGTCTTTTTCGTAAGACTCAGAGAAGTGAATCAATATGAAAATAAAAAAAAATAAAAAAGAATCAAATCGCACCATCTCGATAATAGGTAAATGCCTCTTTTTCTCCTGAAGTTGTCGGAATTATTCGTAATAAGATATTAGCTACAATTGAAAAGGTCTTATCAATAAAATTTCCATTTATTCGCGATCTAGGCATAGGTAGCAATCCATTCTATAATTCTTCGCATTATCCCTCGTGAGAAAAGATCCCACAAAGAAAAAATTGGACAGTACAAAATAACATAAAAACAAATTGATTTCAAAAAAGAAGAATTGGTAGAGAATTTAAGGTCCATACCCTTTTATTTTTATTTTTTGAAATAGAAAAGCAACTAATAAGAAATATTTGAACCCGACTAGCTTTTACCCCAATGTAGTAGTATACATACTAATGAAAGGAACTATTCCGATTTCATTGAAGTTAGAGATTCGAATAACTCGATAAATTTTAAATTTACATTGAGTTGTGATAGAAAATAAAGAAGAAAAAAGATCGAATCAACATTTTATGATGCAATTTTTTTCGATTTTTAGAGTTAAAGTTAAAATGGATTAGTCATACCTCTCCAATAATTGATTAAGAAATAATTTATTAATATGACTACCTCGCCGTTCACTCGGTTTTGGGTCATAATTATTATATAGGAGAGATGGCCGAGCGGTTCAAGGCGTAGCATTGGAACTGCTATGTAAGCTTTTGTTTACCGAGGGTTCGAATCCCTCTCTTTCCGTTTTGTGTTAAGTTCCCAATTTTATTAAAAAATGAAAAATGGGAATGAATAACACTAGCCCAACAGTTAAACCCTTCTTTGCTATAGATTTTTTATTCCTAATTGCTGTGCCCCATAAGCTACTAGAAAAAAATATTGTCCAAATTAGACTAAAATTTAGACAAGGGATGATAATATTCCTTTGATCTATCCTACATATGATTTATGATACATAAAAAGAAAAAAACCGGATCCAACTCACATTTATCTTACTTACCCTTCGGTTAATTTACTTCAACAAAAGAGAAGAAACTGAAAATTGTCCGAACCCTTTCTTTTTTTTGTTTAGTTATTAGTTAGGGTTAAGTCTGACGCGAATAATATTCTACGACTAACAATTCATTTATTTTCAAACCAACCCATTTACTATCTATTATTTGATTGACTAATCCTTTATATTGAAATGGGTGAAAGGTCAAATGACTTGGCAATTCCTCATGAGGAGACGAATCTAGAGATTTTTGAATCAGACCTCTGGATTTTTGTTCAGTCTTCGCCGTAATAATATCTCGGGGTTTGCAGCGATAACTTGGTATATCTACTATACGACTGTTAACTAAAATATGTCTATGATTAACTAATTGGCGGGCTGCAGGAATAGTCGAAGCCATACCCAATCGAAAAAGTATGTTATCCAAACGCATTTCAAGTAATTGTAGTAAAACTAGGCCTGTTGACCCCTTTGCTTTTCCAGCAATACGAACATATTTAAGTAATTGACGTTCTGTAAGACCATAATGAAAACGCAACTTTTGCTTTTCTTCGAGACGAATACGATATTGAGATTTTTTCCCCGAACGTGATTGGTTTCTAAGGTCATTTCCGACTCTAGACCCTTTATTAGTTAGTCCTGGTAACGCCCCCAAACGACGTATTTTTTTGAAACGAGGTCCTCGGTAACGCGACATAAAGACTCCTTATGGTTATTTCAAATGAATTTTATTCTTCTTTCTTTTTTCAGTAATTTTTTTTTAACTCTAAACTAAAACTGAACTAAATGAAAGGAGGTTTACTCAATCAGCGTACTTGTATACTCTAAAAGAGAATGAGATTAATTGTATAAATATACAGACCACTTTCTCGTGTCTATTATATGAAAGGGATTCCCTTTCCTGACAGAGTTCGAAGTTCTTATAAGTTAAGAAATTGCTAATTTTTGTATTTGGACGGGATGAACAATACCCTTCCAACATTCTTTGATTTCAAAAGGTTCAATCACGGAAAAAGTTTCATAATTAGGAAAAGCCGGCTATCGGAATCGAACCGATGACCATCGCATTACAAATGCGATGCTCTAACCTCTGAGCTAAGCGGGCTCCCATAACATTCATTTTCTATGCATAGGAATTCAATAAAATAACAATACAATCAATTATTGGAATCTTAGTTATTAACTATTATTTCTTATCTAATTATCTAACTAGAAGCAAATTCTATAGAAAAGAATAGAATATTGAATTTTAACTAAATAAAAATAAAATAACTATTGAATATAATGATTAATAAAGTGATCAAAAATAGAGAAGTTGAATCTCTTTATCACGAATAAAATTCAAATATAATTAATATTAAATTAGATATATTATTAATTAAATATATTATTAGATATTCCGAAACAAAAGATATATTATTATCTACGATAGTCACTATTTTGAGCTAGATAAATTATTTCCATTTTTCATTTTTGAATCCAAATGTCATTTGATGACATTTGAAATTCGTTTTATTACACTTCTATCTTATATCGATATAGTATATTTATTATAGACTATTTATATTTGATATTTGATTATATATTATATAGGAATGATTAATTCTAACTAAATGAGGCATTCCTCTGCTTTCATTCATAACGATGTAAGTGGTAAATGCGGAAATTAAGAAGACAAAAAAGAATCGACCGTTCAAGTATGCAAAAGGTTACGGGAAGAGTGACAGGTAGATATATATCTTCTATATATCAATCTGTATTGAATTGTGTATACAGAAATGATAAAATCCAATTTGATTGGACCAAAACCAAATCAAATAAGGGTTTCCTAGAGAGAATTGGTAAGAAATCAAAAAAGGAGAAAACACTTTTTCGAGATAGGAATCCGTATCTAATCAATTCAGAATCTAATCAACTCAACGGTTCCAGTCGAAATGAAAGAAAAAGCGGAACGACCTCACAATAAACTACTAATCTAAAAACATAAAAGAGGGGATATGGCGAAATTGGTAGACGCTACGGACTTAATTGGATTGAGCCTTGGTATGGAAACCTACTGAGTGATAATTTTCAAATTCAGAGAAACCCTGGAATTAATAATAAAGGGCAATCCTGAGCCAAATCCTATTTTTCCAAAAACAAAAAGAAAGGCTCAGAAAGCAAAAAAAAAAAAAAAAAGGATAGGTGCAGAGACTCAACGGAAGCTGTTCTAACAAATGGAGTTGATTGCGTTGGTAGAGAAATATTTCCATCGAAAATTCCGAAAGGATGAAGAAGAAAGGTATATACATACGGATGGAAGACTGTATCAAATGATTCACCCATAGCCTGTAGATCTTTTCAAGATCTGATTAATCAGACGAGAATAAAGAGAGAGTCCCGTTCTGCATGTCAATGCCGACAAGAATGAAATTTATAGTAAGAGGAAAATCCGTCGACTTTAAAAATCGTGAGGGTTCAAGTCCCTCTATCCCCAAATCCCCCAAAAAGCCTATGTTTACTTCCCCGACCCTTTTTCCCATCCCCCTTTTCTTTTCATTAGAGGTTGAAAATTCCCAATGCACCCGCCCCATATCTATATTCTATTTTATTCTTTTAGTTTAGAAATAGATCTGGGCATAAATGCCTTTCCCTTATTACATGTTAGATATGAGAATATAGACAAATGAACATCTTTGAGAAAAAACCCCATTTGAACGATTTTGAATCAGTATCATTACGGATAATGAAATTTACAAAATTTTTTAAGATCAAAGAACTTCTAGGACCTAGATAAAACTTCTTAATCTTCTTTCACACTGTTAATTGACAAAGATCCCGTTCTCTAATAAAATTAAAATGAGGATGCTACATTGGGACTGGTCGGGATAGCTCAGCTGGTAGAGCAGAGGACTGAAAATCCTCGTGTCACCAGTTCAAATCTGGTTCCTGACACATGATTAAATTGGTCAAGTCTCTTTTTCATAATTTAATTGATATGAATCGACATCCAGATTCAGTTATAGTATAGTTTAGATAATAATACATATTTTTATACATCTTGCCGAGATATACCCCATCTATTTTTATTTTATAGATGGGGAGAATTAAATATTAATACAAGTTTCAGTTCCGATCCAAATAAATCGAATCCCAGACCCTTTCATTTCTTTGTATTTTCTTTCATATTTGATTTATTCATTCCTATCTACATAACTTTCTCAAACCGTCTAAGTAATATGCGTAGTACAAAACAAAGTAAAACCTTATGGTGCAGAACTCCTTTGGTTCATCTCATCCTATTATTTTGACTCGTCTGAAATAAGTATCTTCCAAACCAAATAACTGGGATGTGAGAATAAATGAATTCCTACTTGTCTTTTTTTTTGCTAGCCTATCGAGAATTCCCAAAAGAATTCCAAAATATAAAGGAGACTTCCATTATTTTGGTTAATTTAGAACAGAGCGTACAATCTTTGAATAGTGGAAATTTTGTCTTAGTATTCAATAAGCATCTTGGATTTCATAAAAATTAGGGGAAATATAATCCTTACGTAAGGGCCATCCTATCCAACTTTCCGGCATTAAGATACGTTTCAAGCGTGGATGAGTATCATAAAAGATTCCCAACATATCATAAGATTCTCGTTCTTGAAAATCCACGCCTTTCCAAACCCAGAAGGCGGATGGAATCCTAGGATTCCGCCTCGAGGCAAATACTTTTATGCATATCTCTTGTGGGTGATCGACACCATACTCTATTCTCGTAAGATGATACACACTAGCTAACAGCCCACCCGGTGCTACATCGTAGGCACATTGGGAGCGTAAATAATTGTAACCGTAGACATATAAAATGACAGCAATGGAATGCCAATCCTCGGGCTTTATTTGTAAAGTCTCTATTCCTTGATAATCAAAGCCCAAAGATCTATGAATTAGCCCATGCTTGACTAGCCAAGTAGACAAAGGACCTTGCATCTTTTTTCTCTCTCCCGCATTTTTATTTGTATAAGTAGTAACTATTGCCAATTTACGATGAAAGTTAGTACGATTGTGCTACTACTTGTTATTTTGTACAAAAAAATCCTACCTTAATTCACTAATTCATGGGAAGATACGGAACTTTGGTATTTGAAAAAACTTTCAGTAGGTATCTCTGAAGTAGAAGTATATGGGGGTTGATAAAGTAATCCTTGATCATAATTCCCAGTATGAATATTGTGTCTAACAGAAAACTTGTGATTGGTAGTAAAACAACGATTCGCTCGTTGAGATCTCATTCTATCTTGATAGATTTCTCGAGATATTTTCTTACGAAGTTTTGTTATAGCATCTATAACCGCTTCAGGTTTAGGTGGACAGCCTGGCAAATAGACATCCACAGGAATTAGTTTATCGACTCCACGAACAGTACTATAAGAATCAGTACTGAACATCCCCCCGGTAATTGTACATGCTCCCATAGCAATAACATATTTTGGTTCAGGCATTTGCTCATATAATCTCACTAAAGAGGGGGCCATTTTCATTGTTACTGTTCCGGCTGTTAAAATTAGATCCGACTGTCTAGGACTCGATCTTGGTACTAGTCCATAACGATCAAAGTCAAACCGCGACCCTATTAGGGAAGCAAATTCAATGAAGCAACAACTGGTACCATAGAGAAGCGGCCATAAACTAGAGAGTCTTGACCAATTTGAAAGATCAGTTAATGTAGTTGAAATTACTGAATTTTGGGCTGTTCGATTACGTAAAGGAAAATCAATAGAATTCATAACCGTCTCAATCTTCTTTTTTCTTTGTATTGTCTTACTATTCAGGAACTAAGACCATTCCAATGCACCCTTTCGCCATGCATAAAGTAAACCAACAATTAAGATAAGCACGAAAATTAAAGCTTCTATAAATACAGATATTCCTAATACGTCGAAACTCATTGCCCATGGATAAAGAAAAACGGTTTCAACATCAAAGACAACAAAAACGAGAGCAAACATATAATAACGTATTCGAAATTGTAACCAAGCATCGCCCATCGGTTCTATCCCCGATTCATAACTAGACAGTTTCTCTGGTCCTTTGCTAATTGGGGCTAAAACTCCGGAAATTAAAAAAGTTAAAATAGGAATAAGAATTGATATTATTAGAAATGTCCAAAAAATATCATATTCGTAAATCAGAAACATGGACGAACTCCTATGAACGTGGAAAATATACCGGATTACCCGATTCAAAATCTCAAGTTATCCATAAATGTTTAGTCAAAATCACAACAAGAATTTTTTGTATCGAATTAACGAGTTTCTTGCGTTTATTCTGGCGCATATCTAATTTCAAAATGAAATACTATTTCGATTCGACTTATTTTTCGATTTTTTTTGAAATTGAAAAAAATATTAAAATAAATCTAAAAAACGAGAAGTGAAATTCAGATTGAAAATAGTAAAATATCAAATAAAAAGAATATTAGACAAATATATAATACTATTATATATACTATTAATTAATAGTAGTAATTTATGTAAGTTAATTTTTAATAATTTATTCAAAAAAAATGGGAACATAAAAGAAAATAAAATAGAAATTAGAGATCAAAATTCTAGTCTCTTTCTAATTTAAAATTCGAAATTCAATTATTTATATTATTTATAAAGTTATATTTTTTATGAATAGAGTCCAGGGGACCTTTTTGTCTTTTTTCTTAGTGATTTAGAATAGAACAAGTAATACACTTGCTAGGAATTTCCATCTCAGGATTTCGCATATCTTAGTCTTGGTATATTCCTTTGCTTAGTCTTATTCTCTTGATCGAATACAGAAAATGAAGACTACTCCTCATACTTTGCTAGGTCTAGGTAAGGTATATGAAGAGCCTGTTTTGACATTGTTAACAATGAGACGTACAAAAGATATTCATTTTTCAATAAGTGTTAACTTGTACACACACAGGAGGTCATTTCTAGATCCACAGGGAATTTGAATGTTAATGTTGCAGCTCGTATCACGATTTTGACTTTAACAATTCACTAGCATTAGGTATACCAAATACCAAAGACAAAAGAAAAGGGATCAAGAACTACATGATTGTGGACAGGAAAATTCATATGAAATTAACCTACAAAGATTAATTATCCAAGGTTTCTTTGTTCATCAGCAATTGAACAGATATCGATTCAATCTATTCAAATGTCTTGTTTTGCTTTCGATTTTCTGCTCTCTTTAAAATTTAAAATGATTTTCGAAAGCGCACTTATCTTATACTTAGAGAAATAAATTTCGAAAGAAATTGTATTTCGCGTCAGTTCCAAGCAACAAAAACAAAGAATAATGAAAAAAATTATACAATTCCTTTTTTGTATTTGAATTTTAATTAATCATTTGTTTTTTAGTTTTATATTATTTGGATCTCATATTGTAGCTATTTTTTAGGGCTATACGGACTCGAACCGTAGACATTCTCGGTAAAACAGTTACAACTTTTTATTATCAAAATGATCTGAACTGTTTCAAAGACCCAACATGCATTTTTTTGCATTGGGCTCTTTCATTAACTGATCAAACTATCAGCTAGTCGGCCATTTTTTTCTTGACAGAAAACATAGGATAAGGAGATGGCTCCACGTGCTCTGCTAATTCATTATTTGCGATTCTGATGCAAGAACACTACCAAAGTCTTTCAAGGGTATGGTTATCTTGACGTAGGTATGCCTCTGGCCTAGATCAACCTAAGTTAAATGAAGTCTCAATCCGTTTCCAAAATATGAAACCTCATACACCTTAAAGTTCATAGGATAAAAAGAGCTTTTTTTGAAGTCCTTAGACTCAGCATGCCTAGCATTGAATAGACTGGATATTCACCTTATCAAGATCTGAAATTAATGATAGGGTCTATTTGGCGCCTAAACGGGCACCACAATCAGACCGAATCCTTTAGGAAAGTCAGGCTATTGTTCCCTCAAAGTGAAAGGGTAAGACGTCGATTAAAATCAAAATTGTTTTATTTGATTGTATGATGAATTCCCCTGAAAAACATTGGCGCGCGTGTAAACGAGGTGCTCTACCAACTGAGCTATAGCCCTTATTGCTTTGCTTGTGATACATATTTTATCATGTAGATAATCTCTTGTCAAGGGGGATCTTCCACGATCCAAGAGCATAAATCTTTGATCTGTTTGAGTAGGTATTGCTTAAGATTAGTATTGCTTATAAGTAATATGGTATTTATAATCCATAATCCATCGACGGGGTGGTCCCAATGGTTCTCATTGGTCTGAGAAATGACCTACTTAACTCAGCGGTTAGAGTATTGCTTTCATACGGCGAGAGTCATTGGTTCAAATCCAATAGTAGGTAGAACTTATTAGATACCATTGACTCCAGTATCTAATAAGTTTTTGACCCAGCATCTTTTCTTTTTTTTTTATTGATTTTGTAACTTCATGTTGTTGTGAATTAAATTTCGTTGTATCAAAGTGTGATTTTTAGTGATTGGAGTTGATTCTCTTCACTCGACCGAATCAAATCAAAATAGGTTCGAAACAGACCCTTAATTTATTTGATTTTTCTTATTTTTGATTATTCGAACGTGC
>AP025123.1:0-13589 GCA_036186865.1 Eustoma russellianum
CTTGTCGCTCCCCCTTCAATTATGCATAAATTCAAATTTTGAATTTCAAATTTCAAACCGCTCCCCCTTGATTTATGCAATTAATCTTTCTCTCTCCCCCTTAAATCATGCATTCTCTCTCCCTTTATTTTGGAAAGACAATCAAAAGCTCATGTAAAGATGAAAAAGAAATCATGCATTTTATAATATCAAATGTGCGTTCGTAAGGGTTATTTATTCAACCCTTTGAAAATGTCCCTTTTGGTACCCAAATTTGGGTGACCTTTCTAGGTCTTCCAAAAGGTGAGAAAGGTGATGAGAACGCAACATAATATATGTTAGGGGCAACTGCGTTTGGCTTTTGGCCAAGAATCCCATCATGCATATAGTATAGTTTCTGTTTTTGATGTGCATTTCAGTTTGCATGCACGGGACGTGATCTAGATGTATTTTTGTGATATGAGTGTCGCGTATGCATCACTTGTTTCTTCTCATATCTATATGGCACATAATTATATTTTGCATCATGTGAAGAAGAAGCACGATGAGATGTCATAGGAGAAGGTCTAGGTGTCTTCTTAGATGCCACATATGTCTTTGATGCACCTATTTTCTTAGATGGAATGAATTTGGTTGGTTTATTTAGTGACTTACTTTTCTCAACGTATCCTAGTCCGGTTTTGTCACTATCATGCTTTTGTGAAGAAATGATGTGATCTAGCATGTTTGTTCCCGTGTCAAATTGTTTCACCATTTTCTCTACATCCGCATTCCTTGAACTCAAGTTTGAAATCTCGGATTTCAATTTAGTGTTCTCGGATGTCCATGATGAAATTTCAGACTTTAATGAATTTATAATGCATGACGACTCTTCTTTTGAATCGTTTAATTGAGACACAAGATCTTTGTTAGAAGATTCTAACAATTTCTTGTCTTCAATTAATCGCTTCTTTTCTTTTGCAAGAGTCTTTGAGAACTTATGCAATTCTAAATATTGACTAAACAAATCATCATAAGAACATTCAGAATCGGAATCACAGTCGGAAGATACCTCATTTGATGCTTTAGATGTAAAGCATACTTGTGCCTTGCGTTCTTCCGTATCATCAGTCTCAGAGTCGGATGTGTCACTCCAAGTGGAGGCTTTGAAGGCTCTTCTCCTTTGTTTAGGTTCTGAGACGAGTCTAGTTTTTGTCCGATCCTTGTCAAGGTATTTATTCATTTGTTTGTCCTTGTTTGGATAGTCATATGACAAGTGTCCAGGTTGTCCTACATTCATAGCACTTTATTTCCTTATTTTTATTTTTATGATCCTTAGATGAGGTAGACTTATGTTTAATCGATTTTCTCAAGATTTTTCTTAATCTTTTAGCCATCGTGATTAAGTCCTCATCATCGGAATCTATGTCACTATCATCTACGACGTATTCATTTGATTTAAATGTTATAGCCCTATCATTATTAGAAATGGACTCAGAATGTCTTAAAGCGAGTTTGTTTTCATATACCTTAAGTGATCCGATTAGTTCTTCCATCTTAATCGATTTAGTCTCTTTGCTTTCTTCTATGGCCGTTACTTTAGGGTCCCACTCGGATGGAAGGCTTCGCAAGACCTTTTATACCTTTTCCTGCATAGTGAAGGTTTTGCCAAGAGACTCAAGAGAATTGTAGATGTTAGTCAAACGAAGATCCATATCAACGATAGATTCATTAGGCAATAATTTAAATCACTCTAGTGTGGACATAAGCATGTTGATCTTGGACTCTTTTACTTGACTAGTGCCTTCGTGTTTCATTTCAAGTATTCTCCACATTTCTTGTGCACTAGAACAATTTGAAACATAGCTTGATTCACTTTTACTTAGTCCATTTAAAAGTAACTGCATAGCCCTAGCGTTCATGCTTAGTCTCTTTTTATCATCACTAGTGTACTCTTGCCTAGGCTTAACGACCTCTAATATGACTCCATCTACAGTGGATAACTTTGATGGAACAAATGGACCATCTTCTATAATTGACCAAAGATCAATATCAATTGCCATAAAGAAAAGTTTCATTATTAACTTCCATTGAACGAAAGACTCACCGTCAAAGAGAGGAGACCTTATGGTTGACATTCCATCTTGCACGGTGTTATAGCTAGTGGATGCCATCTCACGTAGATTGTTGGATCTTCTTGTTGCAAGTGTTCCTGCGCTCTGATACCAATTGTAGGATTTGAAAGGCACCACTAGAAGGGGGGGGGGGTTGAATAGTTGGTTCGGAAAGTGTGGTTTTTAGAATTGTTTTGACTCAAGAACTCAACTTCTGAAAACAGTTTCTGTTTTCAGGACCAGTTTTAAAACGTTTTTAAAACTAGGTTGTAGGTCTTCAAAAATTCTGAAATTTTGAGATACTTAGTCTCAGATGTTATGAGTGTCTCCTAAAAATTTCAGATTTAAATTCAACCTTTAACCCCTTCAAAAATTGTTGGTGGTCAGATTGTGCGAATCTGCCAGAAACGGTAGACTATTTTGAAAAATTTATTCCTATTTGTACGTAACTCCAAATGCTCTGAAATTTTAACCACTAACCCCTTATATGTTATATTTAAATGGGTTGAAAATTTTTTGAAAAATTCTTTTGGTAAGTTAGTCAAATACTATCAAAGTCTCAACTTTTGCAAGTCTGAAAATCAGACTGCACTAGTCTCAGAACTTTGGATGTTTGATTGACTTATACTTGTCCAAAAGGGTTGAAACTTGTGCCAAATTAACCTTAAGACGTGTGGCTATGATTCTGGAAAGGTTCGTAATTTTTGAAAAATGTTTACTATTTTTACGAACGTAATAAAAAAGGATAAACAGTGCTGAAACAGAATATAAATGCTGAAAGTAAATGACACCAAGAATTTTATACTGGTTCGGTTATAAACAACCTACTCCAGTCTTCGAGGAATACCTTCTCGGTTCACACTAATCACACAACACAAAAACACCTTACCACAGGGTTGATGGAGTTACACACCAACTCCAACCCTTTACAAACCTTGTATGATGAATACAATGCACACGAACACCACCACTTTGCAAGATTGAAGATTGATCACACCTTGATCAATCTTTTACAAAGATAAGGAATATGTGGTGGTCTAAGATAAGCCTATTCAAGTATATGAATGTAAGTACAATAGGCTTTTAGGAAGAAGAAAGAAAGAGAGTGTAAAAGAAGAGAGCTAGGCGATTTTTGCTTGAAGATTGCAATGCTTTTTCTTGTATTTGTTTTGCTCTTCTTCCTTTCCTTTAATCTTGGTTTGGCCGCCCCCCATGCAGTCCTTCTCCTCTTGAAAATTATATTCTAAGTCATTGGGAGAATATGTGGCATCATTGTGACATGATCTTGCTTACTTGGCACCTCCTCATTGGATGATCATTTAACTCTTGCTTACTTGGCACTCATTGATTGGTTGAATGTTGTCATCACTTGATGACTAGGAAAATCTGAGAATTCCACTAAAAACATGTGCTAAAATCACCATAAAACAATTACCATAACTTCCAAGATCATCACATAAATTAAGCAAGACAATATTTCTCCAAAAATCATTCAAAAAAATCGGCCATAAAGCCTTGCACATGCTGAAATTTCAGCATGTGTAACATCCACCTCTTATTCAAAATCTTGCCTATTTTGTATTGATTTAATCCAAGAATTCAATCATCATTTAGTGCAAGACATATTTATCAAATTTTGGAATAAAAATTAGACATTAACAAGGCCACAAAAACGGCCTAGGTACATTACACACATGCTGAAATTTTCAGCATGTGTGATATTCAAGAATATCACTTTCTTTATTCCATAAAATATTTAAAACTCTTTCAAATTGTCTTCTAATTAATCCACCTTAATCAAGACACAAAATATGAGTCATAATAGTCTCAAAATCGGCCAGCTCTTTTGTGCACATGCTGAATTTTCAGCATGTGTCACAATTGTGACATAAGTTTGAAATGTTACCTCATGTAGTTCCTTCCTTTATGTCATCAACATTGCATGCTTCATTCTTGACCAATCAATATGAAAACAAGGCTCCACATATGCTCCAACATAGCTTGAGTAGGAGTGTAACATGGTTTGGGCATATGCTGAATTTTATTTTTGTAAACTTTGTAAAATAATGCTCATTTAATAATACACACATGATATATTACAATCAGCCCTTAATTGTATTTTCTAAAACACTTTGAGATGTATAACATATGTAAAAAGTGTCTAGATACATGTTGTATGATGTGCCAAAAAACGTTCCATGTGTCGTGTACGTAGAAAACCGAATTTTCGATGTTTATCGATTACCCGATTTTCTCTAATTAAATTCCAACTTTTTTGCACATGTTATATATATATTATGTTACACATAATATACATAATATAAACTTTAATATTCAGCTCATAAGGCTGATTAAAGTGGCGCCTAGACATGTGACAAAATTGAAATTGGAATCTCCACAATTTGGCCTTAATGTGGGGTGATTTGTGTGTGCCAACATGGAATGATTTTATGGCTGCATATAACATGTAGGCCACGAAAATTATTGATATTTTTGAGGTGTAGCGGCTGTCCATCTATTTATGGCAAGTACGTGACACGTTGACGAAGTTTCAGTATTCGCCCGATACGACAATTTTCGGTTTAGAACCTTTTAACATGTCCGTATTTAATTTGTCATCACCATGACTTATATCATATGATATAAGACCTGAATATACTCATAAATATGAGTTAAGTATGGTTGTGTGACGTTAACGTACATACATAAAATATATAACGTGTCGTTTGTACGTTGGAATAAATGTGTATGTGGCTTTTTCAAAAAAATTTGAAAATATATATATGTAAATGTATATATGTTACAACCCGGAAATTCGTTATGTCGTAACGACTTCCAATGTCGTAAATATAATTTCGTAGGTGTACGATTCATAAAACTAGACTTGTATACCAAATACGTTAGCAAAAATATCACAAACGTTTGAGTCTATACAATAAAAACCCAACTAAATTAGTTAGTAACAACTTCTACTATTAGGATAAATTAAATCAAAAAGAAATACATGACACAACAATTTTATACTACATTAAATAAAAGAAAAACAAATATATATACATACAAAGTAAAATAAAAGAAAAAAAAGGAAAGTGAAGACAACTTGTCTTACACTTAGATTAAAATTTTTATATGTATTATGTACACATAAGTATACTATATACATTAAATATGACTATTGGTATTTAAAATGATTTATACATGTATATATTATGTACATATATGTTTGGCCTTTAGGCCTTAATGATAAAGATAATTTCATCATATTTACATAAGTATATATGTATACATGATTGTATACAAATATGTATGTTAGAATATGAAAATGAATAAGTTTTGGATATTACATAATATATCATAAAATGACTTATATATGTATATACTATGTATATATATGTTCGGCCTTTAGGCCTTAGTGACAAAATGATTTCATTATATTTTTATACAAGTATATATGTATATATGATGAATATGCTAAGATATGAAAATGAATAAGTTTTGGATATTATACAATATATCATAAAATGATTTATATATATATACCATGTATATATATATTCGGCCATTAGGCCTTAGTGACAAAAATGATTTCATTATATTTTTATACAAGTATATATGTATATATGATGAATATGTTAAGATATGAAAATGAATAAGTTTTGGATATTATACAATATATCATAAAATGATTTATATATATACCATATATATATATATTCGGCCATTAGGCCTTAGTGACAAAAATGATTTCATTATATTTTTATACAAGTATATATGTATATATGATGAATATGTTAAGTTATGAAAGTAAGTTAAGTATGTAAATTATGTTATGAAAAGTATGAAACATAAATAGGCCATATTTATGTATGTGTAATTATAAGACTACTAACTTTCACAATGTACGTACATGATATGTTACATGTTATATATATATATTAACATAGATAGGTTATGATAAAATGTAAGTTATGAAATCTTAGATGAAATGTAAAGTAATTAGAAATTTTCATGATGTAGGCATTTAAGTTATGAATTATGAAATGTATGTGTGGAATAGAAGTTACCAAATTATTGTGTGATGACAATGGAAAAAGGGGGCTGTTTTAGTGTGATAGCCGAATGGTATTTAATTGGAGGTGAAAATGGTATTTTCTTTAAGTTGTGATACGTAGAAGGAAATTAAGTAAGTGATGATATTACAAAACGTAGAATGACCAAAGTACCTTCATATGACCGAGTCTCATGTTGCATGAAATCAAAGTTTGAAAAGTTATGTTTTTGAATCACATGTTTTAAAGTTCATATGCATAGGAATAATAAACATGAGACGAATGATTCCAATGACCCATGTTATGTTATGACCATGTTATGTTATGTTATGTTGTAGCGGTGTCCTGACATCGAGACCGAGTGGTAGGTGTCAGGGGCCCATGTTTACGTTATGGCTGAGTGTAACACCGGGTCTGGGACACGGGATCTCAGTCATAATGCGTCACCGTTAGCACATGTACCTATGTTCATGATGTTATGTTGTACATGTACTATATGGGGAATCATTCGGTATGTCGTGCGTTATTATTCTTATGAAAAGTGCTATAGCCAATGATGTAAATGTTATGTCTTCATGTTATGAAAATGTCATGTTATGCAAGTTATGAATATGTCATGTTATACAAGTTATGAAAATCATGTCATGATTATGAAAAGTTATGTTTACGAAAAGTCATGTTTATGAAAAATCATGTTTTATGCATCATGTCATGATCATGTCCCTTAGGTGAGGATTGGAATATTTGTACGATCATTATGCCTTAAGACAATTAAGGAAGATCATGCACGTAGACGTGATGAATGTAAGTTATGACCTTAGCATATGATGGTTTAGTATTCAAGTATGGAAGGTAGGTTAAGGATATGCTGAGGAAGAATGATATGATCTCTCAGATATGATGCAAATTTTTATGTTCTGTATTATCCTTATATATAATGCTGTCATTTGTGAATGGAGATGTAATTATGTATATTGTTACCTTGTTACTACTTGTCTTCCCATGTATGATCCACATGAAGTATCTATAAAGAATACTTGCTGAGCGATTAAAAGATGGTGGTTATCGCTCATACTTGCCTCTTAACATTTCAGAGAACAGGGACCCTGATGCCGTGTTCATTGAGGAGGAACCCCAGATAGAGTATCCGTGAGCGAAGTTGTAGGCTGAAGCTATGTACCTGTTGTGTGAGCTTTATTTTATTATGATGTAATAAAATTATCGTGAGAAGCTGTATTTGTGGTTGTGTGGATTTGAACGGTTTGTAATAATATTATGCGTGTCGTGAGCTTATTTTAAGATGCTTCCGCTATATCGATTACAATTCATGTTGACATGCACATGTATGGTATCGACGCCTTATACTCTATGGAGTAGAGTATGGCGGGTGCACTGAGCCAGAACTCTGGTTTCGGGCGGGGCGCTACAGTTGGTATCAGAGACAAGGCTCTAGATCCACGGCGGGAACAGTAAAGTAAGCATTTAGAAGTTAAGTGATGATCCTAGAACTTAAGTTATGATCTTAGACCAAGAGTTATATCCCTAGATTAGAATCCTTAGAATGTTTACGGATAGTTAGATAACATTTAAAAGTTTTGCTTGGATTATTAAGTCCCCAAAATTTTTTTTTATTTTACAAATTCTGAACTAGTCAGGAAGACAAATTGATTTCTTTTGTAAATTATTACTAATGATACTGCCTTCAATAGGATGTCTCCACGACCTAGAGGTAGACCGCGCGCTGACAGACATGCACAGTTACCCCCGCCTCCACCACCACAGATACCCCCGCAGACAGGATCGGTTCCAATTTACACTGAACAGGTGCCTCCACCCCCACAGCAGCAGGGTCAGGGAGATTTTCAGCAGGCTGTTCTGCAAGCTCTGGTACAGATAGGACAGGCGGTAGGTAACAACGGCCACCAGAATCATGCGACACCTCCACCGCCACCGCCACCACCTCCACCACAGCATGGTACTCGTTTCTTTTACGGGGAGATGAAGAAGGCTCGCATTCCTAACTTTGAAGGTGGATCTGACCTTGACATAGCCGAGAAATGGCTAAAGGAAGTACATAATAATTTTGAGTTGATTCAAATACAAGAGGAGATAAAAGCCCAGGTTATCAAGCCTTTTCTGACTGGTGAGGCCGATGAATGGTGGACCACTAATTTGCAGCATTTGCCAGCTCCAGTTACTTGGGAGCAATTTCTGAGAGAGTTTCGCAAATTCTATATTCCACCATCAGTTACCTTGAAGAAAATAGGGATGTTTGAGTCTCTAATGCAGACGTCAGGTATGACAGTGGCGGACTATGCCAACCGATTTACTGCATTGGGAAGATATGTTCCAGCAATTATGGGAGATGAACAACTTAAAATGATTAAGTTTGAAAGAGGACTGAACCCATGCATTCGCACCTGGATTGTGAATGCCAACCCGAAGGATTTTGGTGAATTGCTGGATGCCTGTTATCGAGTAGAAAGGGACATCATCAGGCGTGATTCTGACATCCGGAGCAAAAGGCCCCAAGAGTTTGGAGATGGCCAATCCAGTAAGTGGACTAAGACTGCTAAAAGAGATGGTGGACGTGCACATCAACCGAATTTTTAGCCACCGAAGCAACAACCTCCTCCACAGGCAGCTGCGATACCTAAGTGTGCCACTTGTCAGCGACAGCATAGGGGAGACTGTTTATTGACGACTGGAGCATGTTTCAATTGTGGAAAGAATGGACATATGATCAGGGATTGTCCTGAACCCAGGAAGGGACCTCAGAGGGCCGCACCTCAGCAGAGATGATGGCCCCAGGGCCAATGCCAGAGTACATGTGATGACAGATGAGGAGGTTCTGGAAGCCCCAGACGTTGTGACAGGTATATTTCATTTTGAAAAGTTTATGATATTATCTGCTTGCTTAGGAATTGCATATTTGAATTATGAATTGCTTCAGGTGTCATATTAACAAACAACATACCTGCCAACGCATTATTAGATAGTGGTGCAAGCCATTCCTTTGTATCAAAAAGGTTTGCTAAGAACCTTGGTAGTTGTCCGACTTGGCTGGATACACCGTATCGCGTTCAAGCAGCTGGTGATCAGATGATCATTTCACATCATATATATAAGAATTGCGAGATAGAAATGGGAGGACAGAAGTTCGAAGTTACCCTAATTCCTATACAGATTGGGGACTTCGACATTATTCTAGGCATGGATTGGTTGTTCAAACACCATGCCTACATTGAGTCGTGGTAAGCGTGTGATGATTAAGGATCCAATGCGAGAGGAAGTGATTTATCAAGGGAACTCCAAGATGAAAAAGATACCACAGAATATTTATCTGACAGCAGCAAAAGCGTTTCGATCACTGAAGAAGGGTAGAGAAGGGTTCCTTGTGTATGCTCTTGGCAAGGATTCCGAGACCCCATCGATTGACAGTATTCCAGTAGTCAAGGAGTTCACAGATGTATTTCCAGATGACCTACCAGGCTTGCCTCCGGACAGGGAGATTGAATTTGAGATTAATGTCGTTCCAGAAGCTGAACCAATCTCAAAGGCACCGTATAGAATGGCCCCAGCCGAATTAAAGGAATTGAAATCACAGTTGCAAGAATTGATAGATAAGAAGTTCATATGGCCAAGTGTATCACTATGGGGGGCTCCAGTGTTGTTCGTTAAGAAAAAGGATGGCAGCATGCGACTCTGCATCGATTACCGAGAGCTGAATAAGATCACTATCAAAAATAGATATCCACTGCCTCGAATCGACGATTTGTTTGATCAATTAAGGGTAAGTAATTTAAATAATTAAATAACTAATATATAACTTTTATAAAAATCAATATAATCTTTCGTACATGGTGCTAAAGTGTTCAGCAAGATTGACCTTCGCTCTTGTAAGACTGCTTTTCGTACAAGATATGGACATTATGAGTTCTTAGTGATGCCATTTGGACTGACCAACGCACCTGCAGCATTCATGGATTTGATGAACACAGTATTTTGGGATTAGTTGGATAAGTTCGTGGTGGTATTTATTGACGATATTCTGATATACTCACCGGATGAAGAGACCCATGCAGAACATCTAAGAATAACACTGAATGTATTAAGAAAAAAGAAGCTATATGCTAAATTCAGCAAGTGCAAATTTTGGCTCCATAGTGTTGCATTTTTGGGTCATGTTGTGTCTAAGGATGGTATCTCAGTAGATCCGAAAAAGATTGAGGCTATTACGGAATGGCCGAGACCGACAAATGTGACTGAGGTCAGGAGTTTCTTAGGACTTGCAGGTTATTATCAGAAGTTTGTAGAGGGATTCTCACAGATTGCAGTTCCATTAACTCGATTGACGCAGAAAAAGACGCGATATGATTGGACTTCTGATTGTGAACAGAGCTTCACCGAACTTAAGAAGAAATTGACATCGGCACCGGTATTAGCACAACCAATTTCAGGAGAGGGATTCGTGGTATATAGCGACGCTTCGAAGAATGGACTAGGTTGTGTATTAATGCAGAAAGAACGAGTAATTGCATACGCATCAAGACAGTTGAAACCCTATGAACATAATTACCCCACCCATGATCTGGAATTAGCGGCAGTTGTATTTGCGCTTAAGATATGGAGACATTATTTATATGGAGAGAGATGCGAAATCTACACGGATCACAAGAGTTTGAAATATCTTTTCACCCAAAAGGAACTAAACATGAGGCAGCGCAGATGGTTGGAGTTGATGAAAGACTACGACCTCGCTATCCATTATCATCCGGGTAAAGCGAATAAGGTAGCAGATGTATTGAGTAGGAAGTCAAGTCATGCTAGGCAGATGCCTAAATAGCTGAGTTTGGATTGGATGTGGTTGACTCGACTGCAAATATTCTGGCTAAATTGATGATAACTCCCACTTTAATTGATAAGATTAAAGAGGCACAAAAGAATGATTCTGAGTTAATGAGAATTGTCAAGCAGTTTGAAGAACGACCGGTGAAGGATTTTCAGTTGCATAATGATGGCAGTCTTTGGTTCAAAGAAAGATTAGGTGTGCCAAACATTGATGGAATTAAAAAAGAGATCATGACGGAAGCTCACAACTCGCGATTATCCATACATCCGGGAGCAACAAAGATGTATCAGGATCTTAAAAGAAATTATTGGTGGAACGGCATGAAGCGACACATTGCGGAGTTTGTGGAGAAATGTCATACTTGTCAACAAGTTAAAGCAGAACATTAGAAACCAGCAGGACTATTACAGCCATTAGAGATTCTGGAGTGGAAATGGGAGCATATTACGATGGACTTTGTTACCGGACTTCCTAAGACTCGCAATAAAAATGATGCGATTTGGGTAATCGTGGATCGTCTCACTAAATCAGTACATTTCTTATCCATGTCAATCCAGACATCCATAGAAAAACTGGTCAGCATGTATATGAATTAGATAGTCAGCCTGCATGGAACACCTGTCAGCATTGTGTGCGATAGAGATTCATGTTTTACATCGCGATTTTGGAAAGCTTACCAAAATGCCATGGGTACCGAACTCCGGATGAGTACAGAATTCCATCCGCAGACCGATGGACAGTCAGAATGTACCATACAAACATTGGAAGATATGCTACGCGCTTGCACTTTGGATTTCAAGGTTAGCTGGGATAAGTCAGTGAAGTTAATTGAGTTCTCTTACAATAACAGATATCACAGTTCTATTGGTATGGCACCTTTTGAAGCATTGTATGGAAGGAAGTGTCGATCTCCATTATATTGGGATGAAGTTGGCGAGAGAACTATGATGGGTCCGGAACTGGTGGAGCAGACTCTGGAAAAGATCAAGGTGATACGTGATAGATTGAAAGCTGCTTAATATCGTAGCAAAAGCTGGGCTGATACAAAGAGACGACCGATTGAGTTTGAAGTAGGCGAGAAAGTATATTTGCGAGTTTCACCGACCAAAGGCGTGAGTAGATTTGGGATTAAAGGGAAACTGAGCCCTAGATTTATTGGCCCTTATGAGATACTAGAGAAAGTTGGAGCTGTTGCATACCGGTTGGCCTTACCTCCTACCTTATCCCAGGTACATAATGTGTTTCACGTATCTCAATTACAGCGATATGTACACGATCCGGATCATA
The DNA here is from genome assembly GCA_036186865.1 of Eustoma russellianum. NCBI lineage: Eukaryota > Viridiplantae > Streptophyta > Magnoliopsida > Gentianales > Gentianaceae > Eustoma > Eustoma russellianum. The sequence goes on from AP025123.1 coordinate 12,261, forward strand.
TACTGGAGCAGCAACCTGTAACTATTAAAGACGATGTTACGTATGAAGAAGTTCCCATACGGATTGTGGACCGTAAGGAACAAGTGTTGAGGAGAAGGACAATTCCATTTGTGAAAGTACAGTGGAGTAATCATACTGAGCGGGAAGCGACTTGGGAACCGGAGCAGCAAATGCAGAAGCAATATCTCCAACTGTTCGTATGAGGTACGTAAGTTTCGAGGACGAAACTTTTTATAGGGGGGAATGTTACAACCCGGAAATTCGTTATGTCATAACGATTTCCAATATCGTAAATATAATTTCGTATGTGTACGATTCATAAAACTAAACTTGTATACCAAATATGTTAGCAAAAATATCACAAACGTTTGAGTCTATACAATAAAAACCCAACTAAATTAGTTAGTAACAACTTCTACTATTAGGATAAATTAAATCAAAAAGAAATACATGACACAACAATTTTATACTACATTAAATAAAAGAAAAACAAATATATATACATACAAAATAAAAGAAAAGGAAAAAGGAAAAGGAAAGTGAAGACAACTTGTCTTACACTTAGATTAAAATAATAGCATGCTCAAGAATCTCATCCTAACCCATCCCTCCACCCCATGCTTGTCAAAAGCTTGTCTCCCACCCCATTCCCCCCACTCTTTGACCGGCCCCCTTAGAAAAAAAGTAGAAAAATAATTCTCCTTTAAACCTTCACATAATTACACTTTCAACCAACCAATTTTATACTATCTCCAAGGAAAAAACTCAAGAACACTCCAACACCCCTTCTCCATCCTCTTGGCCAAAATTCTCCACTTCAACAAGGAGAAGATTTTCTTCTCCTTTCTTCACACCAACATCACTCAAATCAAGTACCATAAACACTCCATCAACTAAGAAAGATTCAAGAAGGTTGTAGCATCTAGAACCAAAGGCAACCAAGGTAAGAACTTTATGAAGTTTAAGTTTGATTCTTCCATATATTAGTTTCAGAAGTTGCTCACTAACCCTTATTTTAAACCCTAAAAACCGTGTATACTAGGAAGGAAGGAAGAAGAACTCTCTTCCAAACCAAGTGAAGGAACCATCATCTAAGTGTAAGAAAAGTGAACCAAGGCAAGTACTCTTCCTAGATCCTTCATGGTTTTACAAATACTAAGCATTTATGTTCATATCAAAGTTGGATCATCATGTAGTATGTTCAAGATTTCTTCTCAAGAAAGTATAGATCTATATTTGAGTAATAAATATATACATATATACACTATATACACACGCACACTATATACATATATATACATTATATATAAACACGCATATATATATATA
>AP025123.1:13599-34643 GCA_036186865.1 Eustoma russellianum
ATATATATATATTTATAAGTGTATAGATCTACATATGTATATATCTACGGATCTTCATATACATGTATATATATATGTAGGTAAAGATGTGTAGATGCATATAAATAAATATACTATTTTGTATCAAAATATATATATATATACACACACATATATATACGGTTTGTGAATATGTAAAGGGAGAAAATGAATACGTATTGGTGTATTATGTTTTATGTATTGTGCACCTATGTACTATTTATATATATTCGGTTTTTATGTTATATTGTGATTATGAATAATTTTTATATGTATTATGTACACATAAGTATACTATATACATTAAATATGACTATTGGTATTTAAAATGATTTATACATGTATATATTATGTACATATATGTTTGGCCTTTAGGCCTTAGTGATAAAGATGATTTCATCATATTTACATAAGTATATTTTTTTTAAAAAAAGGTATTTTATTGAATAGAACCCTCACTTATGGCGGAGGAAAACCTTATTACAGTGGCAAAAAGACCATAGTAGAAGTAGATGATTATCAACATCCATTAAATATATGATATGCCGCATTAAAACCTTGTCAAGTAAAACCACCCTTGTGGATAAAACCTTGACGAAGGAAAAAGCGTACATATTTATATCAATGGAATGTTGATAGACGCTACAGTGTAATAAACTATATAGCATGCGAAAAGTACATAGGTATAACAACTGTGAAATCCGACTGAACATGTGCTCTTGATGAATGGCTCGTTGCTGGGTAGAAACCGCGGCAGTGGCCAAGGAAGGAGGTGCAATCCATAGCAAAGGCAAAAGTTGTAAGTGTGAAAGTTGCAGCAGACGTCTTTGAGGCAGAAAGCGCAGGGGGCAAAGGAGCAACCGTCCGTGATTTTGTAGTCCAAAAAAATGTAGTTGTGTCGTTGTCTCCGGCCATGCGTCATGAAAACATAAGAGCGTATTAAACACATTAAATAGATGTGGCAGCAGGCACTCAGATAGAGGAATAATGAACATACCAACTCTGCCTGTACCCCGCAGAGTACAGGCAGAGAAAAGAAAAGGAAGCCAATCCATGTGGAAGACAAAAGATGGAGCAGTATAATTGTTGTAAATATATGAGACCACCCCGATATGAAATAGGCATGTAACGATAGGAAGCAGGAATAATAGAACTAAGCCAAAATGAGAAATTGCAGAGATGTGAATCTCACCGAGTCTGCCTGTACCCATTAGAGCACAGGCAGAGATATTGTAAGCATGCCAATCCATATGGAAGACGTTATAGCATTGTGTCGCCACCAGGGATATGAAAACAGTATGCGATATTTGCCATGCGCCATTAAAAATAACCATCATATTAGAATTAGTCAGAAGACATACCGTGCAAGAACATAGGAGGGAAACATACCGAGGCTGCCTGTATTTAAAAAAATACAGGCAGAAAATAATGCTATGTGCCAATCCATATGGAAGTCCAAATTTTAATGGGTGCGTATGTTTGATGTCGTGAGATCCAAATTGACTGCTGCTTTTACCATTGGAGGCAGACCGTCGGTATTAAAATAGCTCGTAGCCGGCGAGGTCATTGCATATTGTGCAAGGTAGTGTGCCGCCATGTTAGCCTCTCGATATATATGCGTGAGTTCCAACCGATAAGTATTAACTAAGGTCTGTAGCAGATATAAATGATAGTTGCCGTAGACAGTTTGCGGCTGACGTAAGCGAAGTGCTATTTGTGCACAGTCAGTCTCTAGAACGAGTGTGCGATATAATGGAAGGAAGTAAAGTAGGCCAAATAGAGTAGTCTGAATTTCCGTCATCAAAGGTGTGCAAGTAGGCAACCGAAAGGACATCGCGCGGACACAAGTGCCCGCGTAATCCCGCAGGATAACGCCTCCTGCTGCATAGTATCGTCCAACCGCTGCATCTACATTAAGTTTAAATCTGCCTGTTGGTGGAGTGAGCCATCTGACGATCTTAATACGGGGAGGTCGAAGGTAGGGAAGCCAGGAAAGAGAGAGAGGTGGTCCTGCTGCTAGTTTTGACCCATGCAATGTGTGAAACCACATATTCATGTCAAACTGAATTGTGGCTCAGAGTCTCGATAGTGAAAAGGATGCAGTGTCTCCATACACTAGAGTAGCATAACTGCGCCAGATATTTTGCACCAAGATACCCGGAATCACTATTTTCAATACCCCAACCAATGAGGAATAAGAGGAGCGATACCACCATGCTAACAAATATTGTCGGAGATTGAGAGTTGTTGGTGAGATGACGTTCAATTCTGTCGCATAGAATGTCCAGAGGGGCTGAATTGATTGACAATATAGGAAGACATGATCAACCGTGGCTGAATGATGCTTGCAAAAAGGGCATTGTGTAGGACGAGCAGCAGAGTAACGGCCAATGTAATCTTCAAATGGGAGTGCCGAATGAAATATACGCCACAGTAGAAGTTTCGTGACTGGTGAATGCTGCTTGAACCAAATAAACTTAGCTAATTCTCCCATAGACGATGGATTCCAGGTGAGATGAGTACCCATGCCAGTTGTATGCGCCATACAAATTGCATGAGTACGACAAATGAGTTTCCAAATTGGTGAATCCGGCAATCTTGGCCGATAATCCCCTCTGCACCCATATTTGACATGCATATAACGACTCCATAACGTATCTTGCTTATGATATAACCACCAAATCCGCAGTTGTATGCTTGCTGAAGGACATTAAGATCTCTAAGGCCAAGGCCGCCCGCTTTAATTGGAGAAGTTATCTTCGACCACGCAACCTAATGATATCGTTTCCCCCAATAAAAGGATGCCATCTTTTGATGTATCATTTTAATGACAGACTTAGGTAAGCCTCCGACTGCTAGAATATGAAGTGGTAGTGCAGAAATTACTGACCGTAACAAAACCAATCTTCCTGCCGATGAGAGAAGACATGAGTGCCAACCCTGTAAGCGCTCATCTATATGATGTAGTAGTGTAGAACAGTATCGGGAACAGTTAATCCCTCTGTGAAGATAAGATCCAAGATATCAAAAAGGGAGACAAGAGAGCCGCATGCCTAATATCTCTTGGAAGGAGCGACACCGACTAGGAGTGATGTGTACTGAAGGAATTAGATTGCTTTTCTGGAAATTGACCTTTTGACCCGAAGCTGTTTCATAGTCCGTTAAGAACTTGTGAAACCGTGCTAAGTTGCGTCGTGTCCCCTGCAGAAAGATAAGTAGATCATCCGCATATGCTAAATGTGTGATTGTAAAAGGAATGCGGCCAAGGCGGAATGTATATGTCTCGATGCAACCAAATAATTTAAACCCCTGCTGAATCCCTCCGATGCCAATATAAATAGGAGGGGGGATAGAGGATCCCCTTGTTTCACTCCTCTGCCTGGACGGAACTTAGGCGATGGCTCCCCATTGATCAAGACTGATAATGTTGTTGCGCGGAGATGATTAATGATGATCCGAATGAAAAAATCCGAAAAACCAAACTGGCGCAACATTCGCTCCTAATAGTCCCAACTCACGCGATCAAAGGCTTTCATCATATCTAACTTCAGACACAACTGAGACCCCCCTCTATCCAACATATGTATCATTTCCCGGGCCAATAAAACTTGCGTGGAAATATCATGTCCCGGGAGAAAACCTGTCTGTTCCGGAGAGATCAATTTCGGGAGGAGCTTACCCAAACGTGTGGCAACGATACGTGTGCAAACTTTACTCAAAAAGTTTGTAAGACAAATTGGACGGAAATCACTAAAAGTCAGTAGGAGATTGAGTTTTTGGGATCAGCGTTATTAAGGCACTGGCCATGACAGCCGGTTGTGGAACCCCGAGAAAAAATTCTTGCACAGCTTTAACCACATCCGAATGTATGACAGACCAACAAGACCGATAGAAACCTCCATGAAACCCATCTGGACCTGCGGCACTCTGTGAATCGAGGTGCCACACAGCCTGCTTCACTTCCGCCTCCAGTGGAATCTGTGTCAACATGGTATTTTCAGAGTCTGTGACCAGTCGAGGGATGTAAGAAAGTATAACAGAGTGATTGTGTGTTGATTCTGGTGCAAATAAATCCCGATAGAAAGAAACAGCAGCTGCCATAATGTCCGTCTTGTCAGTCAAAAGTGTCCCCTCGGCAGTACGAATTTGCTGAATGCGCAAAGCTGTTCTCCGCCCCTTGATAATAGAGTGAAAGTATCTTGAGTTAGCATCACCTTCCTTAAGCCATTTTACTCGGGCCTTTTGTTTCCAGAATTGCAATTCATAATTCGAGACTTGCAAATACTCTGCTTTGGATCGATGATATGCCTCCCTGGTCTCCGCAGTCGGATGGGCTTCCCAGGCTGCCTCGGCATGATTAAGCTGAGTCTCAGCATGATTCAGATTGTTGAAAATATTCCCAAAGATATCTTTATCCACCGCTGGATATCTTTTTTAAATGCAAATAGTTTTTTATAGAAACCGTGCATGCCACCTGTAGTAGGATATGATAACCATGCCTGTGTCATATAAGAATGAAAGTCGGAGTGATGGATCCAAGCATCCAAAAATCGAAAAGATCGCCTGCCCGTTGAGGAACCATGTCGACATAGTAATAATAAAGGCATGTGGTCCGATGTAACCCGTGGTAAATGCGTTAACTGTATATCTTGAAGTACCTCCTGAAAAGCCGAATTTATAAACACCCAATCCAAGCAACGACTTATCCGTCCAAGACCTCTGCCATCTGCCCAAGTAAATCTGGAACCGTGATGCGGAGGCGTCATTAAAGAACATGTTTCAATACATTCATTGAAGTCCTGTAATGCTGCTAGTGATGGCGTGGAATGGCCTCTATGATCCTAAATGGCCCGAAAAGTATTAAAATCTCCTCCCAACACCCAGGGTAGCTGAGACGATTCTGCAAACTGGCATAATGAATGCCATAATGGACGTCGTTGGAGAGAAGTGTGCTTCGCATAGACAACGGATATGACGAACCTCCATTATAGCGAATAGGACTGCATAGTAAAGTGTACAACTTGATCTTGATCCTGAGTAGTAATCAAATGAAATTCAGTGTTACGCCAGAAAAACCAAAGACGTTCAGACTGCGAAGCATAATAATGTGAAAAACCCAGTCGTAGAGCAAACCCATCTATTTGTGAAGGTGCATGCTTGGGTTCAATTAAAGCAAGCAAATGTAAACGGTGTTCCTGAATTAGTTGTTTTATTCTAGGTAACGAGGCTCGCAAGCCTCGGACATTCCATATTAATGCATTCATTGGGTTAAAGAAGAAGTACTTCCCTGGATGATGTGCGAGGCACTTCGCGTCAAGATTGTTGAGGGCGGAAGAGGAGGCAATTCCTTGCGTGTCCGATGCTTACGACGTGGAACAACCGGAATGAATTCCGTTGCATCATCTTGCTCTTCTAAGCGTGATATCAAGATTCCCTCGTCTGGTGATGGAGGAATAAGCTGCATGCGGCGGGTAACATCCTCCGGGACATTAGGAATATTATCCACCTGATCCGCAGGTGGTAAGTCTGTATCGGACGAATGGCCCGTTTCAACGGGGTCTATGTCGGCTGTAATATTAAGACCGGCAGGCTCACATAAATCTTCTATACCCGGGTCATCTATAGGTTGAGGCGCTCCAACCTGTGGTTCGGTTGGGTTGATATTTTCAGCAATTCCTTCAGGTTGTGACGGAGGCGTATCCGCCAACTTTTTCTTAATCGGAGTCCAGCGTTGACTGACTGGTCGAGACGGTCGGAGTGGAGGCGGCGGAGGAGGAGGCGGTGGAGGGGCTTTGCCAGTCTCCATAGGCGGACATGCATCCGATGCATGTCCCAATCTGCGGCATGAAGTGCAAAACAACGGTAGGTCCTCATAGACTATCGATTGTAAGATCATTCTACCCTTTGCCTGCAAATATATTTTCTGGGGTAAATCCTGCGAAACATCAACCTCAACACAGACACAAGCCACTGTTGGGCGCAGGCCATCAGCAGTCGCAACATCGAGTTTCAAGGGTGTCCCAATTGGCCGTACTACTTCAAAGATAGCAGCGCGATGATGTAAATGAATTGGCAATGACGGTAGTGCAACCCAGACCGGGACAATAGGAACGTCAGCGCTTGGATCAAAATCCACTGTCCATTTGGTAATCCTCATATGACATCCAGAGATATGCCAAGAACGACGATAAAAATAGCGTAAATAATCCGCCTCATTGCGGAAATTCAAGAGAATATGAGACTGATCAATCAATGTGATACGCAAATCCTGATGGAAACCAATCTTCTCAAACACCTCACGTATTATTTTTAAAAGTGGTCTGTCATACCAGAAAGTGCCAACCAATGAATACCTGTAGGGTTCGGCCAGTGCATCGATTTCCGTGTCAAGAAATGAGATCATGGGAATTCCTTTGTACCGAGAGACAGTTTTCGGCGCGATAGCTATATTGCATGAAGTAGCGGCGCCGGAAACAACCGCAGCAAATGATGGTGCAGTTGTCATATTGGACGCGATATAAACAGAGATGAAATCGGAATAAAAATTCGATCTTTGATATCCGATTGATTAACCGGAGATGGAGAATTTGTGTGGGATGGCGCGGAGTAGAAGAGTAGGCCAGGAAACGTCGGCGACGGCGGCGGCTAACGCCGCCGTGGTGCTTGTGCGAATCGCTGGAGCCTCATCTGAATCCTCTATTGTGTTATATGTATATATGATTGTATACAAATATGTATGTTAGAATATGAAAATGAATAAGTTTTGGATATTACATAATATATCATAAAATGACTTATATATGTATATACTATGCATATATATGTTCGGCCTTTAGGCCTTAGTGACAAAATGATTTCATTATATTTTATACAAGTATATATGTATATATGATGAATATGCTAAGATATGAAAATGAATAAGTTTTGGATATTATACAATATATCATAAAATGATTTATATATATACCATGTATATATATATTCGGCCATTAGGCCTTAGTGACAAAAATGATTTCATTATATTTTTATACAAGTATATATGTATATATGATGAATATGTTAAGATATGAAAATGAATAAGTTTTGGATATTATACAATATATCATAAAATGATTTATATATATATACACCATATATATATATATTCGGCCATTAGGCCTTAGTGACAAAAATGATTTCATTATATTTGTATACAAGTATATATGTATATATGATGAATATGTTAAGTTATAAAAGTAAGTTAAGTATGTAAATTATGTTATGAAAAGTATGAAACATAAATAGGCCATATTTATGTATGTGTAATTATAAGACTACTAACTTTTACAATGTACGTACATGATATGTTACATGTTATATATATATTAACATAGATAGGTTATGATAAAATGTAAGTTATGAAATCTTAGATGAAATGTAAAGTAATTAGAAATTTTCATGATGTAGGCATTTAAGTTATAAATTATGAAATGTATGTGTGGAGTAGAAGTTACCAAATTATTGTGTGATGACAATGGAAAAAGGGGGCTGTTTTAGTGTGATAGCCGAATGGTATTTAATTGGAGGTGAAAATGGTATTTTCTTTAAGTTGTAATACGTAGAAGGAAATTAAGTAAGTGATGATATTACAAAATGTGGAATGACCAAAGTACCTTCATATGACTGAGTCTCATGTTGCATGAAATCAAAGTTTGAAAAGTTATGTTTTTGAATCACATGTTTTAAAGTTCATATGCATAGGAATAATAAACATGAGACGAATGATTCCAATGACCCATGTTATGTTATGACCATGTTATGTTATGTTATGTTGTAGCGCTGTCCTGACATCGGGACCGGAGTGGTAGGTGTCAGGGGCCCATGTTTACGTTATGGCTGAGTGTAACACCGGGTCTGGGACACGGGATCTCAGTCATAATGCATCACCGTTAGCACATGTACCTATGTTCATGATGTTATGTTGTACATGTACTATTTGGGAATCATTCGGTATGTCGTGCGTTATTATTCTTATGAAAAGTGCTATAGCCAATGATGTAAATGTTATGTCTTCATGTTATGAAAATGTCATGTTATGCAAGTTATGAATATGTCATGTTATACAAGTTATGAAAATCATGTCATGATTATGAAAAGTTATGTTTACGAAAAGTCATGTTTATGAAAAATCATGTTTTATGCATCATGTCATGATCATGTCCCTTAGGTGAGGATTGGAATATTTGTACGATCATTATGCCTTAAGACAATTAAGGAAGATCATGCACGTAGACGTGATGAATGTAAGTTATGACCTTAGCATATGATGGTTTAGTATTCAAGTATGGAAGGTAGGTTAAGGATATGCTGAGGAAGAATGATATGATCTCTCAGATATGATGCAAATTTTTATGTTCTGTATTATCCTTATATATAATGCTGTCATTTGTGAATGGAGATGTAATTATGTATATTGTTACCTTGTTACTACTTGTCTTCCCATGTATGATCCACATGAAGTATCTATAAAGAATACTTGCTGAGCGATTAAAAGATGGTGGTTATCGCTCATACTTGCCTCTTAACATTTCAGAGAACAGGGACCCTGATGCCGTGTTCATTGAGGAGGAACCCCAGATAGAGTATCCGTGAGCGAAGTTGTAGGCTGAAGCTATGTACCTGTTGTGTGAGCTTTATTTTATTTTGATGTAATAAAATTATCGTGAGAAGCTGTATTTGTGGTTGTGTGGATTTGAACGGTTTGTAATAATATTATGCGTGTCGTGAGCTTATTTTAAGATGCTTCCGCTATATCGATTACAATTCATGTTGACATGCACATGTATGGTATCGACGTCTTATACTCTATGGAGTAGAGTATGGCGGGTGCACTGAGCCGGAACTCTGGTTTCGGGCGGGGCGCTACAGTTGGTATCAGAGATAAGGCTCTAGATCCACAGGCGGGAACAGTAAAGTAAGCATTTAGAAGTTAAGTGATGATCCTAGAACTTAAGTTATGATCTTAGACCAAGAGTGATATCCCTAGATTAGAATCCTTAGAATGTTTAGGGATAGTTAGATAGCATTTAAAAGTTTTGCTTGGATTATTAAGTCCCCAAAATTTTTTTTCTATTTTACAAATTCTGAACTAGTCAGGAAGACAAATTGATTTCTTTTGTAAATTATTACTAATGATACTGCCTTCAATAGGATGTCTCCACGACCTAGAGGTAGACCGCGCGCTGACAGACCTGCACAGTTACCCCCGCCTCCACCACCACAGATACCCCCGCAGACAGGATCGGTTCCAATTTACACTGAACAGGTGCCTCCATCCCCACAGCAGCAGGGTCAGGGAGATTTTCAGCAGGCTGTTCTGCAAGCTCTGGTACAGATAGGACAGGCGGTAGGTAACAACGGCCACCAGAATCATGCGATACCTCCACCGCCACCGCCACCACCTCCACCACAGCATGGTACTCGTTTCTTTTACGGGGAGATGAAGAAGGCCCGCATTCCTAACTTTGAAGGTGGATCTGACCTTGACATAGCCGAGAAATGGCTAAAGGAGGTACATAATAATTTTGAGCTGATTCAAATACCAGAGGAGATAAAAGCCCAGGTTATCAAGCCTTTTCTGACTGGTGAGGCCGATGAATGGTGGACCACTAATTTGCAGCATTTGCCAGCTCTAGTTACTTGGGAGCGATTTCTGAGAGAGTTTCGCAAATTCTATATTCCACCATCAGTTACCTTGAAGAAAATAGGGATGTTTGAGTCTCTAATGCAGACGTCAGGTATGACATTGGCGGACTATGCCAACCGATTTACTGCATTGGGAAGATATGTTCCAGCAATTATGGGAGATGAACAACTTAAAATGATTAAGTTTGAAAGAGGACTGAACCCATGCATTCGCACCTGGATTGTGAATGCCAACCCGAAGGATTTTGGTGAATTGCTGGATGCCTGTTATCGAGTAGAAAGGGACATCATCAGGCGTGATTCTGACATCCGGGGCAAAAGGCCCCAAGAGTTTGGAGATGGCCAATCCAGTAAGTGGACTAAGACTGCTAAAAGAGATGGTGGACGTGCACATCAACCGAATTTTTAGCCACCGAAGCAACAACCTCCTCCACAGGCAGCTGCGATACCTAAGTGTGCCACTTGTCAGCGACAGCATAGGGGAGACTGTTTATTGAAGACTGGAGCATGTTTCAATTGTGGAAAGACTGGACATATGATTAGGGATTGTCCTGAACCCAGGAAGGGACCTCAGAGGGCCGCACCTCAGCAGAGAGATGGCCCCAGGGCCAATGCCAGAGTACATGTGATGACAGATGAGGAGGTTCTGGAAGCCCCAGACGTTGTGACAGGTATATTTCATTTTGAAAAGTTTATGATATTATCTGCTTGCTTAGGAATTGCACATTTGAATTATGAATTGCTTCAGGTGTCATATTAACAAACAACATACCTGCCAACGCATTATTAGATAGTGGTGCAAGCCATTCCTTTGTATCAAAAAGGTTTGCTAAGAACCTTGGTAGTTGTCCGACTTGGCTGGATACACCGTATCGCGTTCAAGCAGCTGGTGATCAGATGATCATTTCACATCATATATATAAGAATTGCGAGATAGAAATGGGAGGACAGAAGTTCGAAGTTACCCTAATTCCTATACAGATTGGGGACTTCGACATTATTCAAAGCATGGATTGGTTGTTCAAACACCATGCCTACATTGATTGTCGTGGTAAGCGTGTGATGATTAAGGATCCAATGCGAGAAGAAGTGATTTATCAAGGGAACTCCAAGATGATAAAGATACCACAGAATATTTATCTGACAGCAGCAAAAGCGTTTCGATCACTGAAGAAGGGTAGAGAAGGATTCCTTGTGTATGCTCTTGGCAAGGATTCCGAGACCCCATCGATTGACAGTATTCCAGTAGTCAAGGAGTTCACAGATGTATTTCTAGATGACCTACCAGGCTTGCCTCCGGACAGGGAGATTGAATTTGAGATTAATGTCGTTCCAGAAGCTGAACCAATCTCAAAGGCACCGTATAGAATGGCCCCAGCCGAATTAAAGGAATTGAAATCACAGTTGCAAGAATTGATAGATTAGAAGTTCATATGGCCAAGTGTATCACTATGCGGGGCTCCAGTGTTGTTCGTTAAGAAAAAGGATGGCAGCATGCGACTCTGCATCGATTACCGAGAGCTGAATAAGATCACTATCAAAAATAGATATCCACTGCCTCGAATCGACGATTTGTTTGATCAATTAAGGGTAAGTAATTTAAATAATTAAATAACTAATATATAACTGTTATAAAAATCAATATAATCTTTCGTACATGGTGCTAAAGTGTTCAGCAAGATTGACCTTCGCTCTGGTTACCATCAGTTGAAGATCAAGTCGGAAGATATCGCTTAGACTGCTTTTCGTACAAGATATGGACATTATGAGTTCTTAGTGATGCCATTTGGACTGACCAACGCACCTGCAGCATTCATGGATTTGATGAACACAGTATTTCGGGATTAGTTGGATAAGTTCATGGTGGTATTTATTGACGATATTCTGATATACTCACCGGATGAAGAGACCCATGCAGAACATCTAAGAATAACACTGAATGTATTAAGAAAGAAGAAGCTATATGCTAAATTCAGCAAGTGCAAATTTTGGCTCCATAGTGTTGCATTTTTGGGTCATGTTGTGTCTAAGGACGGTATCTCAGTAGATCCGAAAAAGATTGAGGTTATTACGGAATGGCCGAGACCGACAAATGTGACTGAGTTCAGGAGTTTCTTAGGACTTGCAGGTTATTATCGGAAGTTTGTAGAGGGATTCTCACAGATTGTAGTTCCATTAACTCGATTGACGCAGAAAAAGACGCGATATGATTGGACTTCTGATTGTGAACAGAGTTTCACCGAACTTAAGAATAAATTGACATCGGCACCGATATTAGCACAACCAATTTCAGGAGAGGGATTCGTGGTATATAGCGACGCTTCGAAGAATGGACTAGGTTGTGTATTAATGCAGAAAGAACGAGTAATTGCATACGCATCAAGACAGTTGAAACCCTATGAACATAATTACCCCACCAATGATCTGGAATTAGCGGCAGTTGTATTTGCGCTTAAGATATGGAGACATTATTTATATGGAGAGAGATGCGAAATCTACACGGATCACAAGAGTTTGAAATATCTTTTCACCCAAAAGGAACTAAACATGAGGCAGCGCAGATGGTTGGAGTTGATGAAAGACTACGACCTCGCTATCCATTATCATCCGGGTAAAGCGAATAAGGTAGCAGATGCATTGAGTAGGAAGTCAAGTCATGCTAGGCAGACGCCTAAATAGCCGAGTTCGGATTGGATGTGGTTGACTCGACTGCAAATATTCTGGCTAAATTGATGATAACTCCCACTTTAATTGATAAGATTAAAGAGGCACAAAAGAATGATTCTGAGTTAATGAGAATTGTCAAGCAGTTTGAAGAACGACCGGTGAAGGATTTTCAGTTGCATAATGATGGCAGTCTTTGGTTCAAAGAAAGATTGTGTGTGCCAAACATTGACGGAATTAAAAAAGAGATCATGACGAAAGCTCACAACTCGCGATTATCCATACATCCGGGAGCAACAAACGTGTATCAGGATCTTAAAAGAAATTATTGGTGGAACGGCATGAAGCGACACATTGCGGAGTTTGTGGAGAAATGTCATACTTGTCAACAAGTTAAAGCAGAACATTAGAAACCAGCAGGACTATTACAGCCATTAGAGATTCTGGAGTGGAAATGGGAGCATATTACGATGGACTTTGTTACCGGACTTCCTAAGACTCGCAATAAAAATGATGCGATTTGGGTAATCGTGGATCGTCTCACTAAATCGGTACATTTCTTATCCATGTCAATCCAGACATCCATAGAAAAACTGGTCAGCATGTATATGAATGATATAGTCAGCCTGCATGGAACACCTGTCAGCATTGTGTGCGTTAGAGATTCATGTTTTACATCGCGATTTTGGAAAGCTTACCAAAATGCAATGGGTACCGAACTCCGGATGAGTACAGCATTCCATCCGCAGACCGATGGACAGTCAGAACGTACCATACAAACATTGGAAGATATGCTACGCGCTTGCACTTTGGATTTCAAGGTTAGCTGGGATAAGTCAGTGAAGTTAATTGAGTTCTCTTACAATAACAGATATCACAGTTCTATTGGTATGGCACCTTTTGAAGCATTGTATGGAAGGAAGTGTCGATCTCCATTATATTGGGATGAAGTTGGCGAGAGAACTATGATGGGTCCGGAACTGGTGGAGCAGACTCTGGAAAAGATCAAGGTGATACGTGATAGATTGAAAGCTGCTTAATATCGTAGCAAAAGCTGGGCTGATACAAAGAGACGACCGATTGAGTTTGAAGTAGGCGAGAAAGTATATTTGCGAAGTTTCACCGACCAAAGGCGTGAGTAGATTTGGGATTAAAGGGAAACTGAGCCCTAGATTTATTGGCCCTTATGAGATACTAGAGAAAGTTGGAGCTGTTGCATACCGGTTGGCCTTACCTCCTACCTTATCCCAGGTACATAATGTGTTTCACGTATCTCAGTTACGGCGATATGTACACGATCCGGATCATATACTGGAGCAGCAACCTGTAACTATTAAAGACGATGTTACGTATGAAGAAGTTCCATACGGATTGTGGACCGTAAGGAGCAAGTGTTGAGGAGACGGACAATTCCATTTGTGAAAGTACAGTGGAGTAATCATACTGAGCGGGAAGCGACTTGGGAACCGGAGCAGCAAATGCAGAAGCAATATCTCCAACTGTTCGTATGAGGTATGTAAGTTTCGAGGACGAAACATTTTATAGGGGGGAATGTTACAACCTGGAAATTCGTTATGTCGTAACGACTTCCAATATCGTAAATATAATTTCGTAGGTGTACGATTCATAAAACTAGACTTGTATACCAAATATGTTAGCAAAAATATCACAAACGTTTGAGTCTATACAATAAAAACCCAACTAAATTAGTTAGTAACAACTTCTACTATTAGGATAAATTAAATCAAAAAGAAATACATGACACAACAATTTTATACTACATTAAATAAAAGAAAAACAAATATATATACATACAAAATAAAAGAAAAGGAAAAAGGAAAAGGAAAGTGAAGACAACTTGTCTTACACTTAGATTAAAATAATAGCATGCTCAAGAATCTCATCCTAACCCATCCCTCCACCCCATGCTTGTCAAAAGCTTGTCTCCCACCCCATTCCCCCCACTCTTTGACCGGCCCCCTTAGAAAAAAAGTAGGAAAATAATTCTCCTTTAAACCTTCACATAATTACACTTTCAACCAACCAATTTTATACTATCTCCAAGGAAAAAACTCAAGAACACTCCAACACCCCTTCTCCATCCTCTTGGCCGAAATTCTCCACTTCAACAAGGAGAAGATTTTCTTCTCCTTTCTTCACACCAACATCACTCAAATCAAGTACCATAAACACTCCATCAACTAAGAAAGATTCAAGAAGGTTGTAGCATCTAGAACCAAAGGCAACCAAGGTAAGAACTTTATGAAGTTTAAGTTTGATTCTTCCATATATTAGTTTCATAAGTTGCTCACTAACCCTTCTTTTAAACCCTAAAAACCGTGTATACTAGGAAGGAAGGAAGAAGAACTCTCTTCGAAACCAAGTGAAGGAACCATCATCTAAGTGTAAGAAAAGTGAACCAAGGCAAGTACTCTTCCTAGATCCTTCATGGTTTTACAAATACTAAGCATTTATGTTCATATCAAAGTTGGATCATCATGTAGTATGTTCAAGATTTCTTCTCAAGAAAGTATAGATCTATATTTGAGTAATAAATATATACATATATACACTATATACACACACACACTATATACATATATATACATTATATATAAACACGCATATATATATACATATTATAAAGTATGTATGTTGATATATATATATATATTTATAAGTGTATAGATCTACATATGTATATACCTTCGGATCTTCATATACATGTATATATATATGTAGATAAAGATGTGTAGATGCATATAAATAAATATACTATTTTGTATGAAAAAATATATATACACACACATATATATACGGTTTGTGAATATGTAAAGGGAGAAAATGAATACGTATTGGTGTATTATGTTTTATGTATTATGCACCTATGTACTATTTATATATATTCGGTTTTTATGTTATATTGTGATTATGAATAATTTTTATATGTATTATGTACACATAAGTATACTATATACATTAAATATGACTATTGGTATTTAAAATGATTTATACATGTATATATTATGTACATATATGTTTGGCCTTTAGGCCTTAGTGATAAAGATGATTTCATCATATTTGCATAAGTATATATATTTTTTTAAAAAAGGTATTTTATTGAATAGAACCCTCACTTATGGCGGAGGAAAACCTTATTACAGTGGCAAAAAGACCATAGTAGAAGTAGATGATTATCAACATCCATTAAATATATAATATGCCGCATTAAAACCTTGTCAAGTAAAACCACCCTTGTGGATAAAACCTTGACGAAGGAAAAAGCGTACATATTTATATCAATGGAATGTTGATAGACGCTACAGTGTAATAAACTATATAGCATGCGAAAAGTACATAGGTATAACAACTGTGAAATCCGACTGAACATGTGCTCTTGATGAATGGCTCGTTGTTGGGTAGAAACCGCGGCAGTGGCCAAGGAAGGAGGTGCAATCCATAGCAAAGGCAAAAGTTGTAAGTGTGAAAGGAGCAACCGTCCGTGATTTTGTAGTCCAAAAAAATGTAGTTGTGTCGTTGTCTCCGGCCATGCGTCATGAAAACATAAGAGCGTATTAAACACATTAAATAGATGTGGCAGCAGGCACTCAGACAGAGGAATAATGAACATACCAACTCTGCCTGTACCCCGCAGAGTACAGGCAGAGAAAAGAAAAGGAAGCCAATCCATGTGGAAGACAAAAGATGGAGCAGTATAATTGTTGTAAATATATGAGACCACCCCGATATGAAATAGGCATGTAACGATAGGAAGCAGGAATAATAGAACTAAGCCAAAATGAGAAATTGCAGAGATGTGAATCTCACCGAGTCTGCCTGTACCCATTAGAGCACAGGCAGAGATATTGTAAGCATGCTAATCCTTATGAAGACGTTATAGCATTGTGTCGCCACCAGGGATATGAAAACAGTATGCGATATTTGCCATGCGCCATTAAAAATAACCATCATATTAGAATTAGTCAGGAGACATACCGTGCAAGAACATAGGAGGGAAAACATACCGAGGCTGCCTGTATTTAAAAAAATACAGGCAGAAAATAATGCTATGTGCCAATCCATATGGAAGTCCTAATTTTAATGGGTGCGTATGTTTGATGTCGTGAGATCCAAATTGACTGCTGCTTTTACCATTGGAGGCAGACCGTCGGTATTAAAATAGCTCGTAGCCGGCGAGGTCATTGCATATTGTGCAAGGTAGTGTGCCGCCATGTTAGCCTCTCGATATATATGCGTGAGTTCCAACCGATAAGTATTAACTAAGGTCTGTAGCAGATATAAATGATAGTTGCCGTAGACAGTTTGCGGCTGACGTAAGCGAAGTGCTATTTGTGCACAGTCAGTCTCTAGAACGAGTGTGCGATATAATGGAAGGAAGTAAAGTAGGCCAAATAGAGTAGTTTGAATTTCCGCCATCAAAGGTGTGCAAGTAGGCAACCGAAAGGACATCGCGCGGACACAAGTGCCCGCGTGATCCCGCAGGATAACGCCTCCTGCTGCATAGTGTCGTCCAACCGCTGCATCTGCATTAAGTTTAAATCTGCCTATTGGTGGAGTGAGCCATCGGACGATCTTAATACGGGGAGGTCGAAGGTAGGGAAGCCAGGAAAGAGAGAGAGGCGGTCCTGCTGCTAGTTTTGACCCATGCAATGTGTGAAACCACATATTCATGTCAAACTGAATTGTGGCTCGGAGTCTCGATAGTGAAAAGGATACAGTGTCTCCATACACTAGAGTAGCATAACTGCGCCAGATATTTTGCACCAAGATACCCGGAATTACTATTTTCAATACCCCAACCAATGAGGAATAAGAGGAGCGATACCACCATGCTAACAAATATTGTCGGAGATTGAGAGTTGTTGGTGAGATGACGTTCAATTCTGTCGCATAGAATGTCCAGAGGGGCTGAATTGATTGACAATATAGGAAGACATGATCAACCGTGGCTGAATGATGCTTACAAAAAGGGCATTGTGTAGGACGAGCAGCAGAGTAACGGCCAATGTAATCTTCAAATGGGAGTGCCGAATGAAATATACGCCACAGTAGAAGTTTCGTGACTGGTGAATGCTGCTTGAACCAAATAAACTTAGCTGAAATTAGTGTAGACTCGGCAGGGCGACAAATATCGTAGGCGGATTTTAATGTAAATTCTCCCATAGACGATGGATTCCAGGTGAGATGAGTACCCATGCCAGTTGTCTGCGCCATACAAATTGTATGAGTACGACAAATGAGTTTCCAAATTGGTGAATCCGGCAATCTTGGCCGATAATCCCCTCTGCACCCATATTTGAGATGCATATAACGACTCCATAACGTATCTTGCTTATGATATAACCACCAAATCCTGCAGTTGTATGCTTGCTGAAGGACATTAAGATCTCTAAGGCCAAGGCCGCCCGCTTCAATAGGAGAAGTTATCTTCGACCACGCAACCTAATGATATCGTTTCCCCCAATAAAAGGATGCCATCTTTCGATGTATCATTTTAATGACAGACTTAGGTAAGCCTCCGGCTGCTAGAATATGAAGTGGTAGTGCAGAAATTACTGACCGTAACAAAACCAATCTTCCTGCCGATGAGAGAAGACGTGAGTGCCAACCCTGTAAGCGCTCATCTATATGATGTAGTAGTGTAGAACAGTATCGGGAACAGTTAATCCCTCTGTGAAGATAAGATCCAAGATATCGAAAAGGGAGACAAGAGAGCCGCATGCCCAATATCTCTTGGAAGGAGCGACACCGACTAGGAGTGATGTGTACTGAAGGAATTAGATTGCTTTTCTGGAAATTGACCTTTTGACCCGAAGCTGTTTCATAGTCCGTTAAGAACTTGTGAAACCGTGCTAAGTTGCGTCGTGTCCCCTGCAGAAAGATAAGTAGATCATCCGCATATGCCAAATGTGTGATTGTAAAAGGAATGCGGCCAAGGTGGAATGGTAGTATATGTCTCGATGCAACCAAATAATTTAAACCCCTGCTGAATCCCTCCGATGCCAATATAAATAGGAGGGGGGATAGAGGATCCCCTTGTTTCACTCCTCTGCCTGGACGGAACTTAGGCGATGGCTCCCCATTGATCAAGACTGATAATGTTGTTGCGCGGAGATGATTAATGATGATCCGAATGAAAAAATCCGAAAAACCAAACTGGCGCAACATTCGCTCCAAATAGTCCCAACTCACGCGATCAAAGGCTTTCATCATATCTAACTTCAGACACAACTGAGACCCCCCTCTATCCAACATATGTATCATTTCCCGGGCCAATAAAACTTGCGTGGAAATATCATGTCCCGGGAGAAAACCTGTCTGTTCCGGAGAGATCAATTTCGGGAGGAGCGTACCCAAACGTGTGGCAACGATACGTGTGCAAACTTTACTCAAAAATTTTGTAAGACAAATTGGACGGAAATCACTAAAGTCGTAGGAGATTGAGTTTTTGGGATCAGCGTTATTAAGGCACTAGCCATGACAGCCGGTTGTGGAACCCCGAGAAAAAATTCTTGCACAGCTTTAACCACATCCGAATGTATGACAGACCATCAAGACCGATAGAAACCTCCATGAAACCCATCTGGACCTGCGGCACTCTGTGAATCGAGAATGCCACACGGCCTGCTTCACTTCCGCCTCCAGTGGAATCTGTGTCAACATGGTATTTTCAGAGTCTGTGACCAGTCGAGGGATGTAAGAAAGTATAACAGAGTGATTGTGTGTGATTCTGGTGCAAATAAATCCCGATAGAAAGAAACAGCAGCTGCCATAATGTCCGTCTTGTCAGTCAAAAGTGTCCCCTCGGCAGTACGAATTTGCTGAATGCGCAAAGCTGTTCTCCGCCCCTTGACAATAGAGTGAAAGTATCTTGAGTTAGCATCACCTTCCTTAAGCCATTTTACTCGGGCCTTTTGTTTCCAGAATTGCAATTCATAATTCGAGACTTGCAAATACTCTGCTTTGGATCGATGATATGCCTCCCTGGTCTCCGCAGTCGGATGGGCTTCCCAGGCTGCCTCGGCATGATTAAGCTGAGTCTCAGCATGATTCAGATTGTTGAAAATATTCCCAAAGATATCTTTATTCCACCGCTGGATATCTTTTTTAAATGCAAATAGTTTTTTATAGAAACCGTGCATGCCACCTGTAGTAGGATATGATAACCATGCCTGTGTCATATAAGAATGAAAGTCGGAGTGATGGATCCAAGCATCCAAAATCGAAAAGATCGCCTGCCCGTTGAGGAACCATGTCGACATAGTAATAATAAAGGCATGTGGTCCGATGTAACCCGTGGTAAATGCGTTAACTGTATATCTTGAAGTACCTCCTGAAAAGCCGAATTTATAAACACCCCAATCCAAGCGACGACTTATCCGTCCAAGACCTCTGCCATCTGCCCAAGTAAATTTGGAACCGTGATGTGGAGGCGTCATTAAAGAACATGTTCAATACATTCATTGAAGTCCTGTAATGCTGCTAGTGATGGCGTGGAATGGCCTCTATGATCCTCAATGGCCCGAAAAGTATTAAATCTCCTCCCAACACCAAGGGTAGCTGAGACGATTCTGCAAACTGGCATAATGAATGCCATAATGGACGTCGTTGGAGAGAAGTGTGCTTCGCATAGACAACGGATATGACGAACCTCCATTGTAGCGAATAGGACTGCATAGTAAAGTGTACAACTTGATCTTGATCCTGAGTAGTAATCAAATGAAATTCAGTGTTACGCCAGAAAAACCAAAGACGTTCAGACTGCGAAGCATAATAATGTGAAAAACCCAGTCGTAGAGCAAACCCATCTATTTGTGAAGGTGCATGCTTGGGTTCAATTAAAGCAAGCAAATTTAAACGGTGTTCCTGAATTAGTTGTTTTATTCTAGGTAACGAGGCTCGCAGGCCTCGGACATTCCATATTAATGCATTCATTGGGTTAAAGAAGAAGTACTTCCCTGGATGATGTGCGAGGCACTTCGCGTCAAGATTGTTGAGGGCGGAAGAGGAGGCAATTCCTTGCGTGTCCGACGCTTACGACGTGGAACAACCGGAATGAATTCCGTTGCATCATCTTGCTCTTCTAAGCGTGATATCAAGATTCCCTCGTCTGGTGATGGAGGAATAAGCTACATGCGGCGGGTAACATCCTCCGGGACATTAGGAATATTATCCACCTGATCCACAGGTGGTAAGTCTGTATCGGACGAATAGCCCGTTTCAACGGGGTCTATGTCGGCTGTAATATTAAGACCGGCAGGCTCACATAAATCTTCTATACCCGGGTCATCTATAGGTTGAGGCGCTCCAACCTGTGGTTTGGTTGGATTGATATTTTCAGCAATTCCTTCAGGTTATGACGGAGGCGTATCCGCCAACTTTTTCTTAATCGGAGTCCAGCGTTGACTGACTGGTCGAGACGGTCGGAGTGGAGGCAGCGGAGGAGGAGGCGGTGGAGGGGCTTTGCCAGTCTCCATAGGCGGACATGCATCCGATGCATGTCCCAATCTGCGGCATGAAGTGCAAAACAACGGTAGGTCCTCATAGACTATCGATTGTAAGATCATTCTACCCTTTGCCTGCAAATATATTTTCTGGGGTAAATCCTGCGAAACATCAACCTCGACACAGACACAAGCCACTGATGGGCGCAGGCC
>AP025124.1:0-35384 GCA_036186865.1 Eustoma russellianum
ACCCGCACTACATCACCAACAAGAACTGCCCCGACCTGATCGCGGCGAAGGAGCAGGCGCAGCGGGAGTACCTGCAGCAGTTGCAGGCAGAGGAGCACGAGGTGAGTGGGGACGGACTGGAGTCCGCCTGCTCGGACCCCACCAGCAGCTACTACGGGACCGCGGCCTGCGGGGCCGACCTGGACGGCGACGGGATCATGGACGGATTCACCGGCTGACCGCTCGCCGCTGCCCGGTGTCCGCTCAGCTCAACGGGTATTTTTCGAACGTATGGTCGAGTAGAGTCGACTGCGTGGATGACGTCTGGCAGGCCGGTGACCAGGAGCTCCTCCTCGCGGTCGCCGACGTCCAGGAGCGGATCAACCGCGAGTCCGCCTCACTCGTCGCGCTGGTCGCCGAGATCGCCACCCGCGGGCTGGCCGGGGACAGGGGATTCCGCGACACCGCGGACCTGCTGCGCACCGTGCAGAACGTCTCGCGCGTCACCGCCCGCGCCCGGGTCGACGCGGCACGGGCGCTGTCCCCGCTGTACCTGATCACGGGGGAACGGGTGGACGCGGAGCTGCCCGAGCTGGCCGCGGCGTTCGCCGAGGGCGCGGTCGGCGCCGAGCACGTGCGGGTGGTCCAGCGCGTGCTGGCGATGCTGCCGCCGCACCTGCACGAGCACCGCCCGGTGCTGGAGGCCGACCTGGTCCACCACGCCCGCACCCTGGATCCCGACGCCGTCGAGAAACTCGGCCGGCGGGCGATCGCCCTGCTGGACCCCGACGGGCCGCGCCCGCGGGAGCCGAAGCCGTCGCGCAACCGGTTCGTGCTGCGCCCACAGGGGGCCGGGTTCGAGGCCCGGGGCTGGTTCGACACCGAGTCCGCCGCGATGCTGCGCACCGCACTGTCCCCGCTGACAGCGCCCGTCCCGCCGGACGGATCCACCGGGGCGCGGGACGAGCGGTCCACCGCCGAGCGCAGCGGTGACGGTCTGGTGGAGCTCGCGCGGCGGCTGCTGGCCGTCGGCGCGCTCGGCGTCGAGAACGGCCGGCCCGTCACGCTGACGGTCACCGTCCCGATCGAGACCCTCACCAGCGGCACCGGGGCGGCGCAGCTCGGGTTCGGCGAGGGCGGGCTCGCCGCCGCCGTCGCGGCCGAGGACGCGCTGCGCCTGGCCTGCGACGCGCGGGTCGTGCCTGTCGTACTCGCGAGCACCGGCGAGCCGCTGTTCCTCGGCCGCGAGCAGCGCCTCGCCTCCCGCGCGCAGCGCCTGGCACTGGCCCAGCGCGACGGCGGGTGCGCCTTCGCCGGGTGCGAGGCCCCGCCGCAGTGGTGCGTGGCCCACCACTGCACCCACTGGGCCGCGGGCGGTGCGACCGACCTGGACAACCTGGTGCTGCTGTGTCCGCACCACCACCGGATGGTCCACCGCGACGGCTGGAGCGTGCAGATCCGCGACGGCTTCCCGGTGATCACCCCACCGGGCTGGGTCCCGGGCGGGCCCCGCACCAACCCGCTGCACCGGCCGGACCTGATCGGTGGGCCGGTCGACCGTGATGGTCCGCCGTGGCATCACGCCGCCGGCGCACCGCCGTTGTCGACGATGACGACCGCGGCCGCCGGTACCCACTCCGCCACCGGGCCGGGGCCGCCGACGAAGAGGAACTGCGGCTCAGGCAGCGGTCGCACCGCCGCGATGTGGCCCGGAACGACCGCCCCGTCTCCCGGCACCGTCCGATGTGCTCGCACCGGAGCCGGGAACGTCGTCGTGGAACGCGCACCGGCATCGAGTGCCCGACCTGTCGTGTAGGCGCGTACCGCCATGTCCGCCACCACGAGGACCAGGGCGGTGGCGAGAACACCCAGGTAGAGGGTGAGCCGCTGCCCGGAGTCCAGCGCCGCGAGCGGTCCCTCGGCCCCGGTCAGCCCGCCGAATGCGGCGGAGGCCGCTTCGACGACCACGAGCAGTGCGGGCGGGGCCACCGCCGCGACCTTCGTCGAGTTGAGCGGCCGCGAGACGATCAGGTCGCCGGGTCGGCGCGTGGCCAGCCAATCGGACATCAGTCCTCCTCCCCGTCCGGGTCCTCGCCTCTCGTCGGTGAGAACGTCGACACGATGAGCAACGCGGCGATCGCCGCGAGCGCCGGCAGGAGCGCGACGCCCGCTGTGCCGGTGCTCAGGAATCCCCAGCCCTCGACCCGCCCGACGAGTGCGGTGCCACCGGCTGCGAGAAGGACGGCCGCGACGGTCCCCGCCGGGTGCACCCAGTCGTAGGTCGCGAGCGCGGCCAGGACCGCGGCGACCGACACCGACGTCCAGGCGGTGTCGGCCGACGGCCCCCATGGCATGCCGAGAACGGTGACGCCCAGACACAGCACCACCGCTGCGCCCAGAAGCACCGACTCCCACCGGCCCCGGGAGATCGGCGCCGGGCCACCGAGCCGTCGCGTCCGGGCGTGGATGACGAGCGGCAGCGTCGTGACGACCCCGAGCAGAACCACCGCGCGCGGGATCTCGGCCGTCGCCGGGCCCGAGGACACGGCTCCGGTCACCACGGCGACGGCCAGAGCCGTCGTCGCTGCGGCCGCCGCGACGCACCCCCGCGTCATCCACTCCACCCGGTGGACACCGAGAGTCTCCGCATCCGTGAAGAAGTCGTCTTCTACGGGCGCCCTACTCCGGACCAGGGCGAACCGGTACCGCGCGAGCCCGCACCACCAGGCTGTGAGCGTCGTCGCCGCCGCCGCCCCGGCGAGCAGCACCCACGCCCATGCCTCCGGCGAGGACGTCGGGTGCTCCTGGGAGCTGAGGACGGCCGTGGCGGCCAACGGCACCGACAGGAGCAGCAGGAACCTGGGCGGATTACCCGCGAGCGCCAGGACCAGCACGAGCGGGCGCGCCACGCCGAGCACGAGGCGTCCGACGACCGCGCCCACGTGCCACCGCCTCGGCCAGAGAGTCGCGTACGCGGCCAGCGCGACCCGCATCGTCAGGCGTCCCCGGTAGGACGGCGCGAGCGAGGACCATCTCTCGCACCCCACGGTGTGACCGGCCGCGTGGGTGCTCGGGTTCCCGCCGGCGGGAGGGTCGGGTGGCGGAGGCCCGTCCCGGTGCACCGCATCCGGAGCCACCACGTCGGGCACGGACGCGACGGCCGGGAGCTCAGTGACCAGGACCGACTGCTGCAGACGCGCGCCTGCCCTGGCGACGGCCTCGTCCAGCAGCGCCTGCGGCGTGCGTCCGGTCCGAGCATTTTCCGGGACGAGCGCGGCGAGTCGCGCGGCGACCTGCGGCGACGCGGGATCGACGTCGGCGAGCAGGATCCGGGGGAGCGCGGCAGCGACATCGGCCCGCCCCCACATCCAATCGTTCGCCCGCCAGCGCCCGCTCAGGAACCCACTGAAGTTCGCCAGCGCGTTCCCGGCCAGCTTCCACTGCGCGTCCAGACGTCGAGGACGGACGTGGGGAAGGCGTCCCCGCAGCATGCTCGCCGCCGCGGCCGACACGATGTGACGCCGGGTACTCGCGAACAGGTGTGCTCGCACGGAGACGGTTCGTCGCCGCTGATCGTCTCGTGGTCGATGATGTCCACGGTCCCCGGCAGGCCACCGGCCGCCGCGAGTAACGGTCCGAGGTCCGCGACCGGCGGGGCTCCGAAGGTCCATGCGCCCGCCAGCTCGCAGTACGGGGACTCCGTCGGGACCGGTCCTTCCCACAGCCAGGTCCACACGAGCTGCAGCTCCGCCCAGAGGTCGCCGGCGAGGGTCCCGTGCGGATCCTGCCTCGCGAGCGCGGTGTCGGTGAGCAACCGGGCCAGCGCGTCGTGGAAGGCGGCGTCCACGTCGCCCGTCCACGATGGACCGACGCCGTCCGGGAGCGCCGGCGCCGCAGCGGCGCGGCTCCGCGCGAGAGCGGTCGCCGTTGTCCCTCCACGCTCGGCGAGGGCACGACAGAAGACGAGGTCCGCGCGGTCCCGGAAGGCGCTCGCGGTGGTCAGGAGCTGGTAGGCGAGTCCCTTCGCCCCCGGCGGTGGATCGGTGGTCGCTCGCGCCCAGCCGATGAGGAATGCGGCAGTGTCGACGACGGCGGTCAGGTCCGTGCCCACCGCCGCCGGGTCGCGGACGTACTCCGCCGCCAGCGAGTCATGGAGACGGGCACCTGCGAGCTCCGGCGCCCGCGGAACGGTCGCAGTCCAGACCATCGCCATGACGGCCTGCTGGCCCGACCTCAGCACGGTGCCCAGCCGGTCGGCGTCGCGCACGGCCCGGTGCCGGGCGTAGGCGGTGAGCACGGACCGCCCGATCGGCCGAGCGCCCGTCGCCCCACCGGCCGCGGCGAGGGCCCGGATCGCCGCGTGGTGGCGTGAGACGCGGTCGTTGTGCAGGTCGGCCCCGGCCCGGTCCCGTTCCGCGGTCTCCTGGCCACCCCGCAGCCGCAG
This sequence comes from Eustoma russellianum, assembly GCA_036186865.1. Lineage (NCBI taxonomy): Eukaryota > Viridiplantae > Streptophyta > Magnoliopsida > Gentianales > Gentianaceae > Eustoma > Eustoma russellianum. The sequence goes on from AP025124.1 coordinate 4,424, forward strand.
CGCGCTCAGCGCGGCCGGCAAACCCTCGTACGCGGGGTCAGGGGCGTGGCCATGACGCAGACGGATCCGGGGCTCGGCCGCCTCGGACGGATCCGGGTCGAGGTAGACGAGCCGGCGCACCGTCCGGCACGTCGCCGGCGCCAGCGCGATGGCGTGCAGCGCCCGCTCGATCGGGATGTTGTCCAGCAGGCCTCCGTCGGCGACGCGGAACGGCGTCCCGCCCGCTCCCTCGTGCACCTCGCTGAACGCGCCGGACATGTCCGGTCGCCTGCGCCCCGCCACCGTCGGCGACCGCCAGGAACGGATGTGGTCCTCGACGCTGAGGATGCGGGCCGGTTCGAACGCGTACGGGAACGACGAGGTCGACCGGCCGGCCAGAGCGAGCCGCTCCAGGCGTTGCCGGGTGGCGAGGTCGTGGGTGCCGGCTCCCCGTGCCGGGAGGTCCGACATCCAGTTGTGCTGTCCGGCGGGCCGCCCGACGAAATGGAATCCCGCCGCAGCGCTGGCCGGCGGCTCACAGGAGTCCGGATCGGGCAGCAGCGTGGCGCTGAGACTGATGGCGAGATGCTTCGGTGCCGGGGGACCGCATCCCGGCGTGGCCGTCATCCGGTGCAGGTGGGCGTGGAGGTTCCTCAGGAAGTAGCCGTCGCCCCGCAGGACGGAGGGTCTGCGTACCCGCGTGCCGGACCGGCGCCCCCAGCGAGGGCGCTGGAGGAGCCGTCCCAGGTCACCGAGCTCGATCCACACGTCCCGCAACCCGTCGACCGGCGTGCGTGTGGACTGCGCGACGCCGTACAGGACCGCGTTCAGCCCGCCCGCGCTCGCCCCGGCGAGGACGTCGATCTCCACCCCGGAATAGCCGGCGATCGCCAGCAGGTCGCGGTAGAGGGCGACGCGTTCCCGCGCCGCGCCCACCACTCCGGCCTGTCCCGGCGGCGGGCTCGCCGCGCCGCCGGCCCTCCGGAGCAGGTCGAGTTCGGCGACCGCCCCACCGATCCAGACCGCGAGGCTCACCCCGCCGCGCATGGCCAGGGCGAGCCGCAGCACCGGCTCGTCGGCCGCGGCCGGCGTTCCCGGCGTCACGGAGCCGAGGACGAGCCGGGCTCGCCGGGCTCGCCGTCGCCGAGCGCCCCCGTGCCCCCGGTGCCGGCCGGCCCTCCGGTGGGGATGGTCCCGGCGGCGTCACCCCCGTCTCCGCCGTCTCCGCCCGAGACCGAGTCCGACCCGGCCGTCGTCCCCGTTCCGCCCCCGTTGCCGCCGCGACCGCCCAGGGCGGTCGGGAATCCGGAGTTCGTCCCCGTGGATCGTGCGTCCCCGCCGTCACCGCCCCGGCCACCACGACCGGTGGCCCCGGGGCCGTTCAGGTCGACCCTGCCGCCGGGGCCGCCATCACCTCCGTCGGCGAGACCGACACCCTCCGCATCACCACCGTCGCCGCCGTCGCCGCCGGTGCCCGACGAAGCGGGACCTGCGACGACGACACCCCCGCCGGCGCCGCCCCGCGACGCGAGCGCGGAACCTGCCGTGTTCGTCGTGTCACCGCTGTCACCACCTCGGCCACCGACGGCCGTCGAACCGGCTCCGGCCGTCGCGGTACCTCCGTTACCGCCGGCTCCGCCGAAGGTCTGCACCATCGCGCCGGTCGCATCGCCTCCGCCTCCCCCGTTGCCGCCGACGGCGCGTCCGCCGTCGCCGACGGTCAGTGCCGAGCCGCCGGTTCCACCGCTCCCGGCGACCAGCGCCAGCGTGTAGTCCGGCTGGGACCGGGTCGACCGAACGTCACCGCCGATACCGCCGGTTCCTCCGAGTGCGACGGGATCATTGCCCTGGGCCCAGGCGTCTCCACCTGCGCCACCGCTCCCGCCCCGGGCGTTCGAAGTCGGCGACCCGTCGGCGAGGGTGCGGTTCGCCCCGTCGCCGCCGGCGCCTCCGTACGCGCTCGCCACCCCGGCCCGCCCCTGTTCCGCGGCGCACGAGCCGAGGAGGCACATCCCGGTTCCCGCCGCGCCCCCGGAGCCCCCGACAGCGGTAGCGGAACCACCCCGATTCGAACCGAACGAGCTTCCGGCGCCGTCGCGTCCGTCCGTGCCCACCGCCGTGGCCGCGCCGCCCTCACCGCCCGCTGCGACGACCGAGCAGGTGCCGAAGCACGTCCCGGATCCGCCCGAACCACCCGTGCCGCCGGTGGCGACGGCGTCCTGGCCGGCATCTCCGACGACGGCCGCACCGCCGGTGGCGAGCGCGGAGCCGCCGGATCCCCCTGTGGCGACGTTGACACAGCGTCCGATGCAGACACCTCGGCCGCCGTCACCGCCGCGTCCTCCGGACGCGGTCGCACGGGCATCGTCGGCTGCGGTCACCGCCGCGTCACCGCCGCGTCACCGCCGCGTCCTCCGGTCGCGACGTTGGTGCAGTGACCGATGCAGTAGCCGACCCCGCCCGGGCCGCCTGCGCCGCCGTCGACACCGGCCGCGCCGACCGCGACGTCCACGCACCGCCCGATGCAGAACTCGGTGTTCGAGGTGGTGCTGCTCAGTCTCAGGTACCCCGCACCGTGGCTGACGGTGTACCCCGAGGGCCCGGGAGTCAGGGTCGCCGATCTCGCCCCGGTCGGCGCCGTCGGGGACGTGCTCGGCGCGGTCCGGGTGGCGACCACGGTGCCGTCCGACGGGACCACGCCGACCGTCGACGGTGCGAAGTCCAGCGGCGTCGTCGCCACCGGCCTCCACCCCCCATCGGAGAACCGCGCGGCGGTCGTGACGGCCCGCCCTGCTCGATCGGCCACGTGGAGCAGGTTCCGGGTCGCGTCGAACGCCACCGCGACCGGACCACCGCTGACGGGCACGCTCGCACCGGGGGTGAACGCCCGGCCGGTCCACCGGTAGGTGCGTACGGAGTGTCCGCCCGGATCGGCGCGGAACACGGTCCGAGTCGCCGGATCCACCGCGACGCGGTGCGCCACGAGATCGATCAGGTCCCCATCCTGGCGGGGAGGGGTGTCGTGCGGCCCGGCCGCGAGGCCGGACAGCACCAGGAGCGAGCCGATGCCGACCGCGAGCAGGGCTCGCCACCATGGTGTGTGTCGCGTTCGCGCCATTGCGATGTCCTCCCGGATGCGGTCGATGAGGTATCCCTCGTTCGGAAAGGGGCATCTGTCACGGATGTCGACCTCGGCGGGCGCCGAGATAGACAGATTTGAGGACGGGCCCGCCTGTCCCTCCGCGCTCCCCGGGACCACCCGGCGCCGGCGGCGTCGTGAGGTCCACGCCACATGTCGTCATCAATCGTGCTGATCTCCGCGGTCCGCGGCCGATCGGCGGAAATGGACGGCCCGTCGCACACGACTGAACGGAGGACGGACCGTCGGGGGAGGGCCCACCATGACCACGCTGGCCGAGCGTGCCGCCGCGCCGCACACTGGGGCGATGGCGCGCCCGCCGCAGACCACCACGCAGCCGGGACCGGACGACCGGTTCCGGGTGCTGGTCGTGTGCACGGGCAACATCTGCCGCTCGCCCGCCGCGGAGCTCTTGCTGCGCCACCTGCTGGTGGGGCGGCTCGGCGGCCGGGAGGCGGCCCGGGTCGAGGTGTCGAGCGCCGGGGTCGCCGCTGTCGTCGGGGCCGGGATGCACCCGCAGTCGCGGGCCCAGCTCGCCCCCTGGGGGCTCGACGGTGACCGCGCCGAGGGCTTCCGGGCCCGCCCGCTCGACGATGCCGCGGTCGACGGGGTCGACCTCGTCCTCGGCGCCAACGTCCGCCACCGCTCCGCGGTGCTCGAGCGTCACCCGCACCTGCTGGACCGCACGTTCGCGCTGCGCGAGTTCGCCCGGCTCGCCGCAGCCGCCGACACCACCCTCCTCCCGCCGGACCTGGTCAAGCGCGGCCGGGCGCTGGTCGATCTCGCCCGCGCCACCCGCGGCACCATCCCCCCGGCCGACGACACCGTGCCCGACCCGATGGGCGGACCGGACGCCGCGCACCGCGATGCCGTGCACCGCGTCTTCGCCGCCGTGCGCGGGATCGTCGACGAGCTCGCACCCCGCACGGCGGTTCGGCGCTAGGCTGATCATCGTCTCCCCGCCACGAAGTCCCCGCCGCCGGAAGCCGATGACCGCCCTGCTGCTCGCCGCTGCGCTCGCGCTGCTGCTGTCCTGCTCCGCCGGACCGGCCGACGACGGCCCCGCGCGCCCCTTCCCCTTCGGGGCCTTCACCGGATCCGACGCCGAGGGCGTCGTGCGGCTCGCGGAGTTCGAACAGTGGCTCGGCCGCCCCGTCGACGTGGGGCACACCTACCTGCCGGGCGAGGGGTGGGACGACCTCGACGGCCCCGCCTACATCCTCGACCCGTGGGCGCAGTGGCAGCGGGAGAATCCCGGCCGGCTCTTCGTGCTCAACGTGCCGATGGCCGCCCCCAACGAGGCCGGCCTGCCCGACGACGAGGTCGCGGACATCCTGCGCCGCGGCGCGGCAGGCGAGTTCGACCACCACTTCCGTACGCTCGGTGAGCGTCTCGTGGAGCGGGGACTGCAGCGCGCGATCATCGTACCCGGCTGGGAGATGAACGGCGAGACCTACTCCCATCGCTGCCGGCCGGACCCGCAGGCGTGGAAGGCGTACTTCCGCAACGTCGTCAGCACCCTCCGGGCGGTGCCCGGCCAGCAGTTCCGCTTCGACTTCACCGTCAACCGCGGCCGTGACGACATCGACTGGACCGACTGCTATCCCGGCGACGACGTCGTCGACATCATCGGGATGGACTCCTACGACCAGGGCCCGGGCCGCAGGTTCGACGACTTCGTCTCCCAGCCTCTGGGGCTGGAGGAGCACGCCGCGTTCGCGGCCGCCCGCGGCAAGCCCGTCTCCTTCCCGGAGTGGGGCCTGTTCCGCCACGGCGACGACCCGCAGTACTTCCGGCGCATGCACGACTGGATGGCGAGGCAGGACACCGTCTACAGCACGATGACCGACTACTGCCCGCACGGCGTGTTCTGGTGTGGCGAGAACCCGCGGTCCGCGCCGGTCGTCAGGGAGCTCTACGGGCGTTGACACGGGCGGTCCGCCCGGTCAGCTCGGCGAGCACGGCCCAGGTGCGGGTGATGTCGAAGCCGCGCGCCCACTCCGCCGCGGCCAGGCCCTCACGGCCTGCGAGCCCGGGGTCGAGGAGCCGGTCGGCCACCGCCTCCGCCAGTTCACCGGGGGCGTTCGCAGCGACGAGGGCACCCACCGCGTGCGGCACGAGCTCGGTCAGGCCGGGCACGTCGGAGGCCACGAGCGAGCGGCCCGCCGCCAGGGCCTCGATGGCGGACAGCGACAGCCCCTCCCAGCGGGAGGGCAGCACGACCACGTCCGCCGCGGCGTAGAAGCGGGAGATCTCCGCCGTCGGGCCGAACCGCTCGACGCCGGGCGTCCCGTTCGCTGCGGCGCCGATCTGCGCGTCGTCGCCGCCACCGACCAGCACCAGCCGGGCGTCCGGCACCCGCTCCCGCACCGCACCCCACGCGGCGAGCAGGACGTCCTGCCCCTTCTGACGGGTCAGCCGCCCGGGACAGACCGCGATCGGCGCGGCGTGGGGCAGACCCAGGGCTCTGCGGGCGTCGCGCCGCCCGGCCGGGCCGGCCGGGCGGAATCGGCCCAGGTCCACGCCGTTGCGCACGACCGTGATCGGGCCGGGCACACCGGCCGCGCGGCCCTGTGCCGCCTCGCCCTCGCCGCAGGCCACCACGCAGGCGCTCCAGCGCGTCGCCGACCGCTCCCAGAGCAGAGCGGCCCTGGCCTGGAGGCCGTCCGCGGCCAGCCAGGACCATCCGTGCGGCTGGTAGAGCGTCGGAACGGCGCCGCGCACCGCCAGCCGCCCGGCGAGCCCGGCCTTCGCCGAGTGCAGGTGCAGCACGTCCGGCGCGATCTCCGCGACCAGGCGCCCCAGCGAGTGCACCTCGCGAGGCACCGAGAGGCCGGGGGACCGGCCCGCCTCCCAGACGGCGTGCGGCACCCCGGCGGCGGCCACGTCATGGCCGAGCAGACCGTCCGACGGGCAGGCGACGCGAACGTCCCATCCCCGTCCGAGCTGGTCCACTGCAGCGCCCAGGACGTAGCTGTGCACCCCGGCCACGGTGGGCTGGGCGACGTGCAGGACCCTCACGTCGTCGGGGCCCCGGATCCGGGGGGCCGTCGGTCCAGCAGGGTCCGTGCCGCGGAGCCGGCACCGTCGGCGCGCAGCGCCCGGACGGTCGCACCCAGGCGTGCGTGCAGCTCCGGGGCGCGGTCGCGGACGCGGTCGCGCAGCGCGGCCCGGACACGTACCGCCACGACGTGGGCGGTGCCGGCAGGGGAACGACGCCGGGACAGCAGCACCCGCCGGTGCGGGACGTCCACGGTCTGCCACCGCCGCTTGTAGGACTCGGCGCCCCGCAGCATGTCGAGGGCCACCCGCTCGCGCTGCTCCACCACGTCGAGGCTACGGGACAGGGTCATCGCCGCCCCGTCGCCTCCGTCCCGCAGGGTGGGCGAGATGCCCAGGAGGTACGCGTACACCGCGCGCGGGCCGACGAGCAGCAGCATGGCGGCCACGTCGACACCGTCGACGCGGTACAGGTCCAGGTGCGCGGCGCCCGCCGGCACCAGGACGTCGAGGGCCTCGGTCAGCATGGCGGCGTAGCGGGGGGTGAGGTGTTCGGGGTTGCCGCCGCGCCCCTCCCACTGCCGGGCGTGCAGATCGAGGAGCGTCGCGACCCCGGCCGCGGTGGTGACCGTGGTCCCCGGACCGGCCGGGACGTACTCCACACCGGTGGCCCGGACCTTGCGGATCCGGGTACGCAGGCGCTTGCGCGATCGTCCCTCGGTACCGGCGAGCAGTGCCTCCACCGAACCGAACGGCACCTCCAGGCACACCGAGGACGCCACCGACACCGCCCCGCGCCAGTGCCCGGCCACCGCCGCGGCGACCCCGTCCCCGCGCACCTCGGGCAGCTCCACCACCTGCCAGCCCGGTTCGAGCAGCACCGACCGGGCGAGGTGGCGCACGGCCTCGGGCCGCACCGACTCGTCCACCAGGAACTCGGTGATGTCCGAGAGCCCGCCACCGACCGGGCCGAGGACACGGACGCCGGCGACCCGGCGCACCGCCAGGGCGGCGCCGGCGACCAGGCGTCCGTCGCGGCGCACCGTCACCACGTGCAGGGAGGCGCCGTGGCCGTAGTGGTCCCACCATGCCTGCAGCCACCCCGAACGCTGGAACGGGGTCGCGGTCGCGCAGCGGTCCGCGAGGTCGTCCCACTCGGCGGCGAGCGCCCGGAACTCCCCGGCGTCCCGCACCGAGGCGACGGCCCAGCCGCCCCCGATCCCGACGGCCGCAGTCACCGCCGAACCGCCGTCGACGACGGGTTCGCACCGTTGCGCCGGGCCGGCAGCTGCGGAGCCGCCGGTGCCAGGGCGGGCTGCGGCGGCGCGTCCGGGACGGGGCCGGTCCACCGGGGCGCCCGGCTCGCGGCGGCGAACAGGCCCAGGCCGGCGAGCAGCGCACCGGCGGCACCGCCGACCAGTGCGAGCAGCGCCGGCGAGGCGGAGACCGGCTCCACCGGTTCCACGGCCGGCGCGAACACGGCCAGCGTCACGCTGGTCTCGACGCTGCGCTCGTTGCCGTAGGCGACGAGGCTGCCGGCAAGGGCGTTCGCGATCGCCGTCGCCTCCCTGGGGTCACCGGAGAGCCCGGCGATCTCCACCAGGGGGGCGTCGGGGGAGGTCTGTACCTCGGCCCGGCGCAGGAGCTGCTCGACCGGGGTGCGCAGCTCCGCCGCGGCGGTCGCCGCGACGGCGGGCTCCCCGGCGATCCGTCCGAACGCCTGGGCGAAGCTGGTCGCGCGCTGCTGGCCGTCGGCGTCCTGCGCGGTCACCGCCACGTAGGCGGCCGTGCGGAACGTCGGACCGCTCACCAGCCCGTACACCGCCCCGCCGCCCGCCCCGGCCAGGACCGCGAGCGCCACGACGACCGCGCGCAGCGCCGCACGCGCCGGTACCAGGGCGGCCCCGTGGCGGGGGAGGGCGGCGTCGCCGCGAACCGGCTGGTCTCCGCGGTCGGATCGTCCACCGGTCCCGACCCGTTCCCGGAGGCGCCCGTGCCGGGATGTGATCCGCCGGACGTGCTGGGCTCGCTCATGACAGGGCCTTTCGTGGTGTCGGTTCGCGGTCGGTGAGCCGTAGGTAGAGGGCGTGGAGCTCCGCGGCGACCCGGGACACGTCGAACCGGTCCAGGCCCACGGCCGGACGACGGTCCGGCGGCCGGTCGAGCAGCGTCGCGACCGCGGTGGCGACGGTGTCGCGGTCGGGGGTGACGCGAACATGGCGAGGGTCGGCGAGCTCGTCGAGGACGGGCCCGGAGGCGTAGGCGACGGGCAGCCCGGACGCCGCGGCCTCGAGCAGCGCCAGACCGAAGGTCTCCTCCGGGGAGGGCGACGCGAGCACGTCCATCGCGCTCAGGTGGGCGGCGACGTCGTCGACCTCACCGGTGAAGACGACCCGGTCCGCCACACCCGCCTCACGGGCGCGCCGCTCCAGCGCCGCCCGCTCGCCGCCCCGTCCGACGACCAGGGCGGTGACACCGGGCAGCCGTGGGAGCGCATCGAGCAGCACATCGACCCGCTTCGGCGCTTCCAGCCGCCCGACCACACCGACGACCGGACGGTCGGCGGGCAGCGCGTACCGGCGACGCACTCGTTCGCGGTCGGAGCTGTCGAAGCGGTGGCCCTCCACGTCGGTCCCGTTGCGCAGCACGGTGATCCGCTGATCCGGAATCCCCCACTCGCGGAGCCGCCCGGCGACGTCGGCGGACACGGCGACCGTCGCGCGCCCCAGCCTCTCGGTGGCCACGTAGAGCCCGCGCACCCCCGGCCGGTCCACCGGACGGCCCTCGATCAGCTCGCCGTTCAGGGAGTGCTCGGTCGCCACGATCGTGCGCACACCGGCGAGCCGGGCGGCGAGCCGTCCGTACACGCAGGCGCGGTAGAGATGGGTGTGGACCACGTCGAAACGGCCCCGCCGGATGAGCCGGGCCAGCACCAGCACGGCGGCCACGTCGGTGTTTCCCGACATCGGGACGAGGTGGACCGGGACACCGTCCGCGCGCAGTCCGTCGGCGACGACCCCCGGGTTGCAGAGTGCGACGACCTCGGTCTCGACCTGTCGGTGGCGCAGCAGGAGCCGCAGCTGCTGTTCCGCACCACCCGCGTCGAGACCGGTGATGACGTGCAGAACCCTCATACGAACGTCGCCTCCCCGTCCGGGACCCGCATCTGGCTGCGGACGTCCTTCGCGCGCAGCCGCACCCCGCCGTCGCGCTCCCCGACGAAGGTGCGCGGCAGCGCGTGGCGGCCGGCCCGCTCGTGCGGCGCGATCCCGACGGCGTGGGCGTAGCCGGCGGACCGCACGACCTCGATCTCGCGGCGCTCGACGTGTCCGTACGGGTAGGCGAAACCGGTGACCGGCCGCCCGACGAGGTCGCTCAGCTCGGCGCGGCTGCGCTCGATCTCGTCGCGCAGGTCGCCGACGCCGGTGGTCGGGAGCGAGACGTGGGAGACCCCGTGGGAGGCGATCTCCATTCCCTCCGCCGCCGCGGCGCGGACCTCGTCGGCAGTCATCAGCTGCTTCACCGGTCCCGGTACGTCCCACTGGTTGGTCCCGCCGAGGCGTCCGCTGAGCACGTAGACGGTGGCGGTGAAGCCGTGACGGCGCAGGACCGGTACGGCCCGGTGCAGGAAGTCCCGGTAGCCGTCGTCGAAGGTGAGACCGACCAGGTCGCGGGCGGGCCCGTGCCGGCGGGCCTCCAGGAGCTCGGACACCGCCACCCCACGCAGCCGGCGGGCCGCGAGCCAGGCCATCTGCCGAGCGAACCGGTCGGGGGTCACGGTCACCTGGTACGGGTCCTCGGCGTAGTGGTCCACCGAGTGGTACATCCAGATCCAGGGCCAGCGGGTGGCTGTCACGACGCGCTCCCCGTTCCGAGCACGGCACGCACCGACGGCAGCCCGCCGGTCGCCATCGCCACGGCGGCGAAGACGACCATCATGGCCGTTCCCCCCACCGGCACCGCCACGATGCCGGGCAGGCCCCGGACCAGCGACGCGATCCCGACACCGATCGCTGCCGTCACCGCGGCGGCGGGCAGCAGCCGGAGCAGGATGACACCGATCGCCCGCGGGTCGATCGCCTGCGCCCTCGAGCGGCGGGCGAGCAGGAGTCCCACCGCGGTCACCGAGATCCCGGCCGCGTTGCCCGCTGCGATGCCGGGAGCACCCCAGACGCTCGCGCCGATGCCGGCCACGACCGCGGTCACCACGAGCCCGACCCCCATCGTGGCGGCCGGCAGGAACGTCGACCGTCCGGTGAACAGCGCCCGGCAGACCAGTTCGACCAGAGCCTGACCGAGCAGACCGAAGACGTAGATCCGCAGGATCGCGGCGGTGTCCGCGGTGTCGGCCGCGGTGAACGCGCCCCGCTCGAACAGCAGCTGCACCACCTGCGGGGCGAAGACGAACAGGAAGGTGGTCGACAGCAGCACTACGGCGCCGACGATGCGGACGTCGGCCTCCAGCCGGCGCCGCGCGTCGCCGGCGTCACCGGCGACCAGACTGCGGGCGAGCAGCGGGAAGGTGACCACGGCGATGATGAGGGCGAGTGTCGAGGGCAGCTGGCCGATCTTCTGTGCGTAGTTGAGGTGGGAGATGGTCCCCTCCGCGAGGGTCGACCCGACGAACCGCTCGACGTAGACCTGGGCCTGGCGGGTCAGCGTGTAGACGGCGATCGGTAGGAAGGCCCCGACGCTGATCAGCGAGGACTTCACCAGGACGGCCCGCGGGACCGGGATGCGCCGCAGGTAGGACGGCAGCTGCACCGCGACCATCAGTACGGCTCCCGCCGTCACCCCGATGGCCGCGGACAGCACGCCGAGCCGCTCGTGGAACAGCACGATCGAGCCGACGATCCCCACGTTGAACGCCAGCGAGATGGCCGCGGGCGGCCCGAACACGAGGTGGGCCCGCAGGGCACCCGCGGCGAAGCCGGCCAGACCGATGAACACGAGGCTGGCGGCGACGACGCGCATCGCCTGCACCCCGAGCTCCGGCTGGGCCAGGCCGGGGGCCAGGGCGCCGACCAGCCACGGTGCCGTCACCACGACGATCCCGGCGACGACGACGAGCCCGAGTGCGAGGCGGGGGAGGGCGTAGGAGACCACGCCCGCGACCGCCGCCCGCGGATCCGATGTCGGGGCCCCGGGCTCGGCGACCGCCAGTGCGCGGGTGAAGGCCGGCACCAGGAGCAGCGCCATCGCACCGTCGATGAGCAGCGGCACGGCGGACTCGGCGATCGTCCACGCGACGAGGAACGCGTCGGTGGTGCCGTCCGCGCCGAAGTACGACGCCAGCATCAGGTCGCGCACGACGCCGCCCAGCGACCCGAGCGCGATGAGCACCGCCGACACGACGGTCGCCGTGAGGACCATGCGCGACTCCCCGGAGCCGCGCCCACTCCGGGTCCCCGGACGACCGGTAACGCCGGGCGCGCCGGATCCCGGGCGGTTGCGCAGGCCGTAGGAGGCGGCGAGCCCGACGACCACGCCGACCAGGACGCTGGTGGGCCCGCCGGTGTCGGCGTACAGGAACTCGATCGCCTGCCACAGCACCATGCCGAGCACGGCGAGCCCCACCGCCCGCTCGGTGGGCGTCGTGCTGCGCCGGACCCGCTGCAGGGTGCCCAGTGCCACCGTCGCGAGCAGGCCGACCAGGGCGGTCGCGCCCAGCAGCCCCTGCTCGGAGAGCACGAGCAGGTACTGGTTGTGCGGGGACAGCAGCTCCTGCTTGACGTAGCCGGCCCCCGGCTGGTCGGTGTCGCTGCTCGAGTTCAGCCCCAGCGGCGCGTGCCCGTCACGCAGCTCGGGGAAACTGCGCAGCCCGGCCCCGGTGACGGGGTGCTCCGACCAGATGGAGGTCGCGGTGTCCCAGAGGTGGTAGCGGTCGCCGACCGAGGAGTCGGGGGAGCCGACGGAGGACACGGCGCTGCCCAGCCGGGTGCCGATCTCGCCGCCGCCCAGCCCGAACCCGCCGACGAGCACGACGGCCAGGGCCGTCACGACACCGGCCGCCCGGAGCAGCCCGGCCGGTCCGAGGTGGGCGAGCAGCAGCACCAGCACCACGGCGCTGGCGAGCCAGCTGCCGCGGCTCAGGGAGAAGGCGAGCGGGACCAGGAGCGCGACGGCCAGGCCGGTCAGAACGATCCGGTGACGACGATCGGTCAGTGCGACGGCGCCCGCGACGCACACGGCGAGGGCGAAGCTCACCACGGCCGACATGGCCATGATCTCCTGGGCGCCGAAGGTGCCGACGGCACGCACGGTCTCGCCGCCGATGGAGGCGCCGGTCCCGCTCAGGTACTGGACGACACCCACGGCGCCCTGTACGAGTCCGGACACGACGAAGGCGCCCGCGACGACGGCGATCCGCTGCGGGGTCCGGACGACCGCGGCCACGGCGGCCGGCACGAGCACGAACACCTGTAGGTAGCGAACCAGCCCCGACAGCGCCGCACTGGTGTCGGTGGCCACCAGGGCCGACACGGTGGCGGCCGCGGCCAGTGCGCCGAGCACGACGGCGGCGGGCCGGGGCAGGTCGAACCGGCCGGCGACCAGGCCGGCGACGACGACCGTCACCAGGGCCAGCGACGCGAGGTCCGCGGCGGTGACCGAGGACCCACCGGCCTCGACGTGCGGCCATGGCAGGTTGACGAGGAGCACGATCGCCGCGACCGACCAGGTCGACCATCCGACCCCGGGACGCGCCCGGCCCGGGGACGACGGCATCGTCGCCGTCGGCGGTGGCTCGGCCACCGGTGTCGTGGCGGCTCCTCCACGCATCAGCGGGACAGTCCTCTCTGGCCGGTTGCGGACCGGTGTCAGGCGACCGGCTGGGGTCCGGCCGCCAGCAGGCGCGCGCCGCCCCCGGCCTGCGGGTCCACGACGTGGGTCGCCGTGCGGACCGCGGTCCGTCGGTTGCGCAGGCCGCTGAGCCGGTACGCCGTGGCGAGCCCGGCCTTGACGACGAGCCCCGGACCGGCGGTCGCCCGGGATCGCGGCCGCCAACCGAGGTCGGAGCGAAGGACACCGTTGCCGAAGTTGACCAGGTAGGCCCGCCGGCTCGGAGCGGTCCAGTGCTCGGTGGTCAGCGAGACGTTGACGACGTCGTCGTTGACGATGCGGTGCGGCGCGTTGAGCGGCCAGTGCAGCATGTCGCCCGCCTCGAGATCGTGGACGCGGGCGTAGTCGTCGAACCACGGCTCGTAGGAGATGCCCTCCTCCGAGACGCGACGCACGACGTCCTCGATCTCGGGCTCGCGCAGGAAAGGGGCGGTGGGCGGGTAGATCCAGATGCGCTTGCGGCCGCGCAGCTGCCAGAGGGTCTGGCAGGGCACGTCGGTGTGGTAGTGGACCTGGGCGCCGGGGGAGGAGACGAGGACACCGATCCGGTGCTTGGACGTCCGCAGCCCCGGGACGCCCTCCTCGATCTCGGCGTAGATCCCGGCCACCAGCTCGGCGAACCGCGGGTCGACCTCCTGCAGGCCCATCATGTTGATCCACAGGCGGCCGCCGCGGACCGCCTCGAGCACCTCGGCCCCGGTCCGTCCGCCGCGGGTGCACGCCGACCAGGTGTTGGCGGCGACCGCGTCCGCCGTATTGATCTGCAGATGGCTCGTGGGGAGGTGCTCGACGAGGTCCGCGAGTGACTCGTCGGAGAAGAGGTCGAGTTCGGACAGTCCGTGGCGCAGTCGCAGCGGCTGTGTCCCCCACAGCTCGGCGGCCCGTCCGTCGAAGTCCTCGAAGATCATCGCTGCTCCCGCTTCCGCGCCGGCCGTTGATCGCACTACGTCACAACGGTCGCCCACGATCGGACCGGCGTTACGCCGTTCAGCGGGATGCTTGGTCACACAACTCACCGTGAGCGAGATAATCAGGAGAGTTGTGAGCCGTCCGAGCGAAACGCAAAGGGTGTGGCCGACGACTTCCTCGACGCCAGATCACTCAGAGAAGTCGAGGTCGATCGCTCGTGAGCATCACCGAGAGGCCTGTCGACCCTAGCGTCGCGGCGCCGGAGGCGAACCCCGTGGAGCGCGAGATGCTCCGTCCGGCCCAGGTCGGTCGGCCGTCCGCAGTCGGCCGTATCCGTGCGTGGATGGTCGTCGGTCCCCTCGACGCCGTCTCGCTCCTGTCGCCGATCGTGTGGCACGGCGCGCAGGTCAAGGCGACGGTCGCGATGGCGGCCATCGCCTTGTATCTGCTGGTCGGAGGACGCCGTTACCGCGCCCGGCTGCACCTGAGCGTCCTCGACGAGCTGCCGGCGGTGCTCGGGAAGCTGCTGATCGCCACGGCGCTCGTCGCGACCCTGATCGCCCCGCGCTACGACTCCGCCGACGTGGTGTCCACGTTCCTCCTGAACTCGGCCGTGGTGATCGGCCTCGTCGTCCTCGGCCGGATCACCGTGACGACGGTCATCCGGTGGTCGCGGGCGGTGGGCCGGACGCGGCACCGCACCGTGGTGGTCGGCGCGGGCAGTGTGGCGGCGGACCTGTGCCGTGTGCTCGGCGCCGAGCCCCGCTACGGCCTGGACGTCGTCGGGTTCGTCGACGACGGTGGGCGCGGTCCCGCCGGCTCGTGGGTGCCGCGCCTCGGTGACGTGGACGATCTGGAGCAGGTCGTCCGAGAACAGCGGATCAGCGTGGTGCTCGTCGCGGACGGCGACATCTCCGAGAGCCATCTGGTGGAGGCGGTGCGCCGGCCCGCATGCGTGTCGTGCGACCTGCTGGTGGTGCCGCGGCTGCACCACTTCCAGACCCGGACGGTGTTGCCCGACCACATCGGGTCGATCCCCATCATGCGGGTGCTGGCCCCGCCGGTCAACGGGCCCGGCCGGTGGATCAAGCGCGCCTTCGACATCGCGATCGCCGCCGTCACGCTGGTGGTGCTGTCGCCGGTCCTGGCCCTGTGCGCGCTCGCGGTCCGGCTGGAGGGCGGTCCGGGTGTGATCTTCCGGCAGCCGCGGGTCGGCCGTAACGGACGCACCTTCGACTGCCTGAAGTTCCGCTCCATGCGCCCGGTCGACGACCGCGAGTCCGCGACGCAGTGGTCGATCGCGGCGGACGACCGGGTGGGGCCCGTCGGCAGGCTGCTGCGCCGCACCTCCCTCGACGAGCTCCCACAGCTGTGGAACATCCTGCGCGGTGACATGAGCCTGGTCGGGCCGCGACCCGAGCGACCGCACTTCGTGTCCCGGTTCTCGGGTGAGTACGACCGGTACGCCTACCGGCACCGTGTCGAGGTCGGGCTCACGGGGCTGGCCCAGGTGAACGGGTTGCGCGGGGACACCTCGATCTCCGACCGCGCCCGCTACGACAACTACTACATCGAGAACTGGTCGCTCTGGCTCGACTTCAAGATCATGGTGCGGACGTTCGCCGAGGTGCTCTTCGCCCGGGGTCGCTGACCCCCCTGTCGGGTGGTCGTTCCTGTGCCACACAGCAGGATGCGGCGGGCCGGAGCACGGTGTCGCGCATGACGTCGCGCCGTATCACGCTCGCCGCCGGACTCCTCCTTCTGCTCTGCGCCGGCTGCGGCGGTGGCGGCAGCACGCCCGCCGCGCTGTCCACGGCGCCGGCCGCCGCGCCCACCACCACGTCCGCGCAGGCCGCGGGCCCGGATACGGGCCGGCCCGATGCCGCGCGCGTCGACCGCTGCACCTCGGCGTCGCTCCGGGCGAGCCTCGGCACCACCCTCGGCGACAACCAGAAAGACACGACGGTCGTCTGGCGCAACACCTCCGACGCGCCCTGCACGATGACCGGGTTCGGCGGCGTCGACCTGCGCGGCCCCGACGACCCGCAGTTCGGGCCGTCCTACTCGCTGCCCCGGGCGGGGGAGGAGCCCACCGCGGTCGTCGTCAAGCCGGGCGGGACCGCGCACACCGTGATCACCTGGCTGCCCGGGGACAGCTGGACGCCGACCGACATCGTCGTGACCGCGCCGGACGAGACGACGTCGACGACGCTGAAGTGGGACCAGGGACCGGTCTCCCGTCAGGACGGCGCGACCCGCCCCGGCACCTACATCCACCCGGTGGCGCCCGGGTCCGTCTGAGCCCGTCTCGGTCACCCCGTGCCGCGGGTGGCACACACCCCGTCACAGCCGGAGTCGTGTGCGCCACCCCCACGGGGGTACCCGATAACGGGCGATCAGCTCTGGCCGATGATGCCGGGCGTGGAGATTCACCAGACCCCGCTCCCCGGATCGGCTCTCATCGACCTGAAGCGACTCGAGGACGACCGCGGCTTCTTCGCCCGTGCCTTCTGCGAGCAGGAGTTCCGCGACGCCGGGCTGGACCCGACGATCACCCAGTGCAACCTCTCGTACAACCACGAGGCGGGCACCCTGCGCGGCTTCCACTACCAGCTGGAGCCCAACGCCGAGGTCAAGGTCATCCGCTGCGTCCGCGGCGCGATCTTCGACGTGATCGTCGACCTGCGCCCGGACTCCGACACCTACCTGCAGTGGTTCGGTGCCGAGCTGTCCCAGGACAACTACCGGGCGATGTACGTGCCGCGGAACTTCGCGCACGCCTACCTCACCCTCACCCCCGACGCGACGACGATCTACCAGGTCTCGACGCCCTACACCCCGGGCGCCGAGCGCGGCCTGCGCTGGAACGACCCGGCCCTGGACGTCGAGTGGCCGCACGCGGTCGACCACGTCTCGGACAAGGACGCGAACTGGCCGCTGCTGGCCGACAACGCCGACTTCCCGTCGGTCACCGGAGCCCGCTGATGCTGATCCTCGACACCGCCCTCGCGAAGCGCGCCGCCGAGAACCGCCCGATCCGGGTCGGCCTCGTCGGCGCCGGATTCATGGGCCGCGGCCTGGTCAACCAGATCGTGAACTCCACCCCCGGGATGGACGTCGTCGCGATCGCCAACCGCACCGTCGCCACCGCCGTGCGCGCCTACACCGAGGCCGGTCTGGAGCCCGTCGAGGTGTCGACGACCGCGCAGGTCGAGGCGATGGTCGCGAAGGGCGTCCCGGCCGTGCTCGGCGACGCGTTCGCGCTGCTCGCCGCGGAGAACATCGACGTGCTCGTCGACGTCACCGGCGCCGTCGAGTTCGGCGCGCGGGTCACCGTCGCCGCGATCGAGCGCGGGCTGCCCGTCGTCACGATGAACGCCGAGCTCGACGGCACCGTCGGCCCACTGCTCGCGCACCGCGCCCGCGCCGCCGGGGTCGTCCTGACCGGTGCCGACGGCGACCAGCCCGGCGTCCAGGCCAACCTGCTGCGCTTCGTGCGCGGCATCGGGGTCACCCCGCTCGTCGCCGGCAACATCAAGGGCCTGCAGGACGAGTACCGCACCCCCACCACGCAGCGGGCGTTCGCCGAGAAGTGGGGGCAGGACCCCTACATGGTCACCAGCTTCGCCGACGGCACCAAGGTGTCGTTCGAGCAGGCGATCGTGGCCAACGCGTTCGGCTTCACCGTCGGGAAGCGCGGCATGTACGGCCGTGACCACGCCGGTCACGTCGACGAGCTGACCGCGGCCTACGACGTCGACGAGCTGCGCGAGCTGGGCGGCGTCGTCGACTACGTGGTCGGCGCCAAGCCGGGCCCGGGCATCTACGTGCTCGGCACCCACGACGACCCGAAGCAGCGCCACTACCTGAACCTGTACAAGCTCGGCGAGGGCCCGCTGTACAGCTTCTACACCCCGTACCACCTGTGCCACTTCGAGGTCCCGAACACCATCGTGCGGGCCGTGGACTTCGCCGACGCCGCGCTGAGCCCAACCCGCCGGGCAGCGGGTCGACGTCGTCGCCACCGCCAAGCAGGACCTGAAGGCAGGACACACGGTCGACGGGCTGGGCGGCTACGACACCTACGGCGTCGCGGAGTCCTCGCCGGTCACGCGCGCGGAGCGGCTGCTGCCGATGGGCGTCGCCGAGGGGTGCACGCTGGTGCGCGACGTCGCGAAGGACGCCGTGCTCACCTACGACGACGTCACCCTGCCCCCGGGCCGGCTCGTCGACGCGCTCCGCGAGGAGCAGGAGAAGCTGTTCGCCTGAGCGGCCCGCAGGCCGCGGCGCCGGGTCAGTAGGCGCCGCGGCTGCGGAGCACCGCGCCGACGGTCTTCCACAGGATCAGCAGGTCCAGTGCGGGGGTCCAGTTCTCGACGTAGCGCAGGTCGAGACGGACCGACTCCTCCCAGGTCAGCGAGCTGCGTCCGCTGACCTGCCACAGGCCGGTCATGCCGGGCTTGACGAGCAGGCGGCGGCGCGCGTCGTCGGCGTAGGTGGCGACCTCACGGGGCAGCGGCGGACGCGGCCCGACCAGGCTCATCGACCCGCCGAGCACGTTGAGGAGCTGCGGCAGCTCGTCGAGCGAGTACTTCCGCAGGAACGCCCCGACCCGGGTGACGCGCGGGTCGCGGCGCATCTTGAACAGCGGGCCGTCGCCGTGGTCGTTGGCCAGCGACGCCAGCCGCGCCTCGGCATCGACGCACATCGACCGGAACTTCAAGCATCCCGAAGGTGCGCCCGTGCGTGCCGACGCGCTCCTGGCGGAAGAACACCGGGCCGCCGTCGCCGAGCTTCACCGCGGCCGCCAGGACCAGGAACAGCGGGCCGACGACCAGCATCAGCAGCGCGGCGACCGCGCGGTCCGCGACGTACTTCACGATCTTCGACGCGCCGGAGAACCGCGGCTCGGACAGCCGCAGCAGCGGCATCCCGTCGACCGGCGTGATGTGCATGCGCGGCCCGGCGATCTCCATCAGGCCCGGGTCGACGGCGAGCTCGGTCGCCGAGCCCTCCAGGTCCCAGGCGAGGCGGTGCAGCCGCGCCGGGCCCCAGCCGGGCGAGCGGCAGATCGCGACGACCCGGTGACCGCCGTCGCGGGCCAGACCGGTCACCGCGTCGAGGTCGCCCAGCACCGGGACGCCGTCGACGACGTAGCCGCCGCCGGTGCCGGTACCGGTCGGGGTGCACACCCCGGTGACCCGCCAGCCGAAGTACGGGTCGCGACGGGTGCGGCGGATCAGGTCCGCCACGCACGCCTCCTCGCCGACCGCGAGAACCGGCGCCAGCCCCCGGCCCCGGCCGCGCTGCTGGTGCAGGGCCTTGCGCAGCGCGAACCGCACCCCCAGCAGGGCGACGCCGGTGCCCGGGACGAGCAGGAAGACCCACTCCCGCGACGAGTCGACCATCAGCGCCAGACCGCCCAGGGCCAGCACGACGTCGGCGAGGACCACGGCCCGCCCGAGACGGACGAACTCCGCGGACCCGGTCCCCAGCACCCGGCCGTCCCAGGCGCGCGAGACCGGCAGGGCCACCGCCAGCAGGCCGGCGGCGATCAGACCCGAGCCGATGCGCGCCCGGTCGGCCGCCTCGAGGCCGGTCAGCCCGACCAGCACCGCGCCCGCGGTCAGGAGCGCCACCGTCGCCAGGTCACCGAGGACCACGAGCGCGGTGAACCGGCGCTGCCACCGCGGGGTGCCGGGCAGCGGCTCACGCCTGCCCCCGGCCGGTGCGGCGACCCGCGGGCTCGGGACGGTCCGCTCGGGCAGGCGGGAGACGTCGTGATGCGTGCTCACAGGGCTGCGTACTCCTTGGGGCGGGGAGAAGGGGCCACGGGACCGCTGGGGTCGGCGTCGTCGCCCGCTCGGTGCCCGGAGTGCACCGTTCGCTGCTCCTGGATTCGACAGGAGGACGCCTACCGTTAGCGACCACTCCCTCACCGGCGCGCAAGTTGCGCCGTTCGCCGTAATCCACGCGAGGGGTTGTCATCAGGAGTGACGATCGCGCCCTCTCATCAGAATTGAGTAACGCCTACGCCGCCGGATGCGACAGGTGATCGAACGATCATCCTGCGTGAGGAGGTGACGGGTGCCGATGCGCCGCTTCGACCGGACATCCTGGCCCGAGCACGGCCCGCACCGGGACCTGCTGGATCTGCTCGACGACGTCCACGTGCACCACGGCTGCCCGTCGGAGCGTGTGCTCGCCCGCCGGCTGCGGACCTCGACCGCGCGGGTCCGCGACATCGTCCGCGGCCGTGCCCTGCCCGGCGACGCCGTCGGGGTCCGGGACCTGGTCGCCGCGCTCACCGCGCCGGGCCGGGTCGATCCGGCGACAGCGGACCGGGCCGAGGCCCTCACGGTCGCGGCCCGCCGCGAGCGCGACGGCGCCGGGACCCTGGCCCGCCGGGCGCCGGACGGGCCGACCGCTCTGGTCGCCTCCGGGCGTCGCTCCGGCGGCGGGTCCCGCGACGACGGGCACCCGCCGGACCGCGGTCGCCGCGCTCCTGCTCGTGCTCACCGCGGCTGGTCGCGACGGCGCGTCGTGCTGTCGGGGCACCTGCCCTTCTGACCCCCGGCCGGCCCCTCCCGTCATCAGAACTGGGGACCTCGGCGGAGTTCGCGATGGATCATCAGAATCGATGATCCGACACGTCGCGTAGCAGAAGACTAGGCCGTTCGGTCCAGTGATGTGCGGCCGAAAAGATCACTGGCGGCGGGGTTTCCCCTGCTCACCGCACCTCTCGATCACGACACGGTCACGGCAGGTCCCGGGCGGTCGGCGCAGACGGCCCAGTCCGGCCGCCACGCGTCGTAACAGGGTGTCGGGACGCGTCGATGGACGCTCCACACGGGAACGATCACGCCCCCAGGGGGCCGGCCGGGACATGCGCCGAGCCCTCCCTCCGGCGTGCCCATCGCACGTTCCCGACCGAGATCTGGGAGGTACGCCGGTGACCGCGAGCGTCGCGTCCGGCACCCCGCAGAACCGGGCGCCCGCCGTGGGGGCCCGGTCGCTGCACGACTTCAGCCGCATCTCCGGCGAGGTCACCGAGCCGCCGCCGGCAGGCGAAACGTACCGGGTGCGGTACCGCAACCTGCACGACGGTCAGGGCCGTCGCTGGGCGGGCACCCTGGCCATCATCGGCGCGAACGTCGCCTTCGAGGTGCTGTTCGTGGTCTGGCTGCTCCAGCCCTCCCACCATCCCGACGTCGACGAGCGCTGGTGGATCCAGGCCGCGAACGTCTTCGTCATCGGCTCCATCGCGCTGGTCGAGACGATGCGGCTGGTCAACGTGTTCTCGCTGTCGCTGGCCTCGGTGCTCGCCCGCGACCCGGTCCCGGTCCGGCCGGACCCGGCGCTGCGGGTCGCGTTCCTGACCACGATCGTCCCCGGCTCGGAGCCGATCGAGATGGTCCGCGCGACGCTGGAGGCCGCGCGGCGGATCCGGCACGAGGGCACCTTCGACGTCTGGCTGCTCGACGAGGGCGACGACCGCGAGGTCCGGCGGATGTGCGCCGAGATCGGTGTCCGGCACTTCTCCCGCAAGGGCGTCGCCGCCTACAACGAGCCGTCGGGCTTCTTCAAGGCGCGCACCAAGCACGGCAACTACAACGCCTGGGTGCACGCGGAGGGCCACCGCTACGACGTGTTCCTGTCCGTCGACCCCGACCACGTGCCGCTCGCGAACTACGCCGAGCGGATGCTCGGCTACTTCCGCGACCCCGACGTCGCGTTCGTCGTCGGGCCGCAGTGCTACGCCAACTGCGACAACTTCGTCACCACCGCCGCGGAGTCCCAGCAGGTTCCCGTTCCACTCGCTGATCCAGCGGGCCCGCGAACGCCTACGGCATCCCGATGCTCGTCGGCACCAACAACGCCGTGCGGATCGACGCGCTGCTCGCCGTCGGCGGGCTGCACGACTCGATCACCGAGGACATGGCGACCGGGCTGGCGCTGCACGCCCGGCGCAACCCGTGGACCGGGCAGCGCTGGCGCTCGGTGTACACACCGGACGTCGTCGCGGTGGGGGAGGGGCCGTCGTCCTGGACGGACTTCTTCTCCCAGCAGCTGCGCTGGTCGCGCGGCACCTTCGTGATCCTGCAGGGCATCTTCCTGAAGCGGCTGCGCCGGCTGTCCCCGCCGCGGGCGCTGCACTACCTGCTGATCACCGCGTTCTACCCGTCGATGGCGATCGGCTGGATCCTCGGCGCCGTCAACGCCTCGCTCTACCTGGCGTTCGGGGTGTCGGGCATCGTCGTCCCGCCCGCGCTGTGGCTCGCGCTCTACGTCGACGCGACCGCGTTCCAGCTGTGGGTCTACATCCGCAACCGCCGCTACAACGTCAGCCCCTACGAGCACGAGAACTCGACCGGGCTGACGGGGATGGCGATGTCGGTGCTCTCCTCGCCGATCTACGCGTCCTCGCTGGTCGCGACGGTGCTCCGGCGCCCGGCGACGTTCGTCGTCACCCCGAAGGCGGAGGCGGCGAGCCCGGACCCGCGTCGTCACCTTCGCCCGGCACCTGCGCTGGTCGGGGTTCCTGGCGGCGGCGATCGCGGCGTCGTTCGCGTTCGGCTACGCCAACCTCGACGTCCTCATGTGGCCGGCGCTCGCGCTGGTCGTCTCCCTGGTCCCGATGGCGATCTGGCTGGCCGGCCTGCTGCGCACCCGTGGCCGGATCGCGTCCGCGGCCGAGCTCGTCGAGCTCGTGCCCGTGATCCCCGAACCCCGTGACGAGAAGATCGGAGCCGTGGCGTGAGGCGCCTGCTCTCCCGGGCGGCGCGCGCCGTCCTCGGCCGCCGCAGGCTGATCGCGATGATCGGCGTGCCCACCGTGCTGCTGGCGGTGAACGCCCCGCCCGCGTTCGCCTGGATCTCCGAGGTGCGCCACGAGGCGTGGCTGCACAGCGCCGAGTACACCGCCGCGAACGGCCGCTGGGACGTCGTCGAGCTGCCTGCGGACGTCCGGATCAACGCCATCCACGCCGCGATGCTGCCGACCGGCAAGGTCCTGCTCGTCGCCGGCTCGGGCAACGACCAGAAGCAGTTCGACGCCGGCACCTTCCGCACCCTGGTCTACGACCCGGCCACCGGCGACGCGACGGAGATCGACACCCCGTCGGACCTGTTCTGCGGCGGCCACACCTTCCTGCCCGACGGGAAGCTCCTCGTCGCCGGCGGCACCCAGCGCTACGAGGTCCTCGACGGCTTCGTCACCCGCGCCGCCGGCGCGATGCGGATCCGCAACGAGAACCCCGACCGCGAGCTGCACCTGGACTCCGGCACCGTGTTCCGCGACCCCGACGGACGCGAGTACACCCTCACCAGCCCGGCCCACGTCATGGCCGCGACCAAGACCGGCGAGGGCGACGGGACCGTCGTCACCGCCAGCGAGACCATCGGCTTCGTCGAGTCCACCGAGGAGGGCGCCGCCGGGGTCACCGACCGGCCCGCCCAGTACGTGATCCCGTCGCTGGACCCCGCGGACGCCGCGAACGTCTACGGCATGGGCGACCGGATGACCCTGGACAAGCAGGACTTCCAGGGCATCGCCGACTCCTACGAGTTCGACCCGTTCGCCGAGAAGTACGTGCGCGTGGGGGACATGACCCAGAAGCGCTGGTACCCCACGCTCACCGGGCTGCCCGACGGCCAGGTGCTCGCGATCTCCGGTCTCGACGGCACCGGGCAGATCCTGCCCGGCCAGAACGAGGTCTACGACCCGGCGACGAAGCGCTGGACCGACCGGCCCGACCTGTTCCGCTACTTCCCGACCTACCCGGCGATCTTCCAGACCCGGCAGGAGGGACGGCTGTTCTACTCCGGCTCCAACGCCGGCTACGGCCCGGCCGACGCCGGACGCGTCCCCGGGTTCTGGAACCTGGCGGACAACTCGTTCGCCCCCGTCCCGGGGCTGCGCGAGCCGGAGCTGATGGAGACCTCCGGGTCGTCCTGGGCCGGGCCGGTGCAGGACCAGCGGATGGTCGTCGTCGGGGGCGGCGGGGTCGGGGAGTCCCCGGTGTCCTCGGCGCGGATCGACACCATCGACCTGCGCGCCCCGGCGCCCGCGTTCACCCCCGGCCCGGACCTGCGCACCCCCACCCGCTACCCGAGCGTCGTGCAGCTGCCCACCGACGACCTGCTGATCACCGGCGGCTCGGCGGACTACCGCGGCAAGGGCGCGAGCGACATCCTGCAGGCCAACCTGTACCACCCGGGCACGAACACGCTCTCCGCCGTCGCCGACCCCGCGGTCGGGCGCGACTACCACGCCGAGGCGCTGCTGCTGCCCAACGGCCAGGTGCTCACCGCGGGCGGGAACTCCCTGTTCAAGAACGTGGACAACACCAAGCCCGCCCCGTTCGAGCAGCGGCTGGAGATCTACACCCCGCCGTACCTGTTCCACGGCCCGCAGCCGGTGATCGCGGCGGCCCCGGAGGAGGCCGGTCTCGGCACCACCATGACCGTGACCAGCCCGGACGCGGCCCGGGTCACCCAGGCCCGGCTGATCCGGCCCAGCGCCGTCACCCACGCGACCGACGTCGACCAGCGCTCGGTGCGTCTCGACATCGCCCGCGGCCCGGACGGCTCGCTCCGCCTCGCCGTACCCGTCGAGCCGACCCTGGTGCCGCCCGGCTGGTACATGCTCTTCCTCGTCGACGACGCCGGGGTGCCGTCCGTGGCGTCATGGGTGCACCTCAGGTGACACACTCCAGCATCGTGCGCTCGCTGCTGGCAGTCTCCTCCGGTGCCCTGGCCGCCGCCCTGACGCTCGTCTCGTGCGGTGCGGGCGCGCCCACCGCGCCCGCACCGGGCGACCCGGCGTCCGCCCCGCCGAGCGCGACAGGGCTGTTCGTGGACCCGCGCAGCGCCGCGGCCGACCAGGTCGTCCGGTGGCGCGACGAGGGCCGCGACGCCGACGCCGACCAGATCGAGAAGATCGCCTCGCAGCCGTTCCCGCACTGGGTGAGCGGCGACGTCGCCGCGGCCCAGGCCGACACGAAGGACTACGTCGACCGGGCCACCGCGGCCGGTGCGCGCCCGCTGCTGGTCGCCTACAACATCCCGCACCGCGACTGCGGCAGCTTCTCCGGCGGCGGCGCCCCGGACGGCGGCTACTACCGGAACTGGGTCACCGAGATCGTCCGCGGGCTGGGCGGCACGACGGCCACGGTCGTCCTGGAGCCCGACGCGGTGCCGCACGAGCTGTCCGGCTGCGTCGACGGCGACCTGCGCGACGAGCGCTACCAGCTGCTGTCCGAGGCGGTCGCGGCGTTCAAGACCGCGGGTGCCCGGGTCTACGTCGACGCGGGCAACCCCGGCTTCATCAGCGACGTCGACGCCCTTGCCGGCGCGCTGGAGCGCTCCGGGGTCCGGGCCGCCGACGGGTTCGCCCTCAACGTCGCGAACTTCTACCCCACCCCCGAGGTCGTCGCGTTCGGGCGGCAGCTCTCCGACCGCCTCGGCGGGGCGCACTTCGTCGTCGACACCAGCCGCAACGGCCGGGGGGGTCGCCGACGAGGCGTCGCTGGGCGGGGTGCCCGCGTTCTGCAACCCGCCCGGTCGCGGGCTCGGGGCGGACCCGACCACCGAGACCGGCGACGACCGCGTCGACGCACTGCTGTGGGTCAAGCGCCCCGGCGAGTCCGACGGGGCCTGCCGTCCGGGGGAGCCCGCCGCCGGGCAGTGGTACCCCGAGTACGCCCTCGGGCTCGCGCAGCGCCAGGCCGGCTGACCCGCCCGGCGCGGGCCGCTCAGTGCCGGCCGCGCCGGACCAGCTCCCGCGCCGTGCGCACGACGATCTGCGCGTCGAGCCAGAGCGACCAGTTCGCGATGTAGTAGTTGTCGTGCCGGACGCGGTCGGCGATCGAGGTGTCGCCGCGCAGCCCGGAGATCTGGGCGAGCCCGGTGAGCCCGACCGGGACGCGGTGGCGGGCGGTGTAGCGCTCGTGCTCGGCGGAGAAACGTTCGACGAACGACGGCCGCTCCGGGCGCGGCCCGACCAGGCTCATGTCCCCGCGCAGGATGTTCCAGAGCTGGGGCAGCTCGTCGAGCGAGGTGCGGCGGATGAGCCTGCCGACCGGGCCGACCCGGGAGTCGCCCGCGATGGACCACCGG
Organism: Eustoma russellianum; assembly: GCA_036186865.1. Lineage (NCBI taxonomy): Eukaryota > Viridiplantae > Streptophyta > Magnoliopsida > Gentianales > Gentianaceae > Eustoma > Eustoma russellianum. The sequence goes on from AP025124.1 coordinate 30,410, forward strand.
GTCTGCTGCTCGCGCTCGTCGGCCGGGCGCATGCTGCGGAACTTCAGGACGGTGAAGGGCCGGTTGTCCAGGCCGATGCGTTCCTGACGGAAGATGACCGGCCGCCCGCTCTCGACGAGCACGGCGAGGGCGACCGCGACCAGCAGCGGTGAGGCCAGCGCCAGGGCCAGCGCGGACACCACGACGTCGCCCAGGCGCTTGAGCCGCCAGGACAGCCGGTTCCTCGGGTCCGCGGGCAGTCGCAGCAGCGGGATGCTGCGCAGCCGTTCGACGCCGGAGTGGTCGTGCACCAGCTCCGAGAGCCACGGCAGCAGCAGGACGCCGAGCCCGTCGCGGCGGGCCTCGATCGCCGCGTCGAGGACGGCGGCGTCGTCGACGCCGTGGCAGGCGAACACGACGACGCGCACCCGGTGCCGGGCGGCGGCGTCCCGGATCCGCGCGGACAGCGCCGCCCGCTCGCGCGCCACCAGGAGGTCGAGGTCCTCGGAGAGGACGTGGCCGAGTGGGCGCAGGCCGTACTCGGGGTGGGCGCGCATGGTCTCGTCGAGCTCCACCGCCCGCGATCCGGTGCCGACGATCAGCGTGGGCTCGCCGACGGCCCACCGGACCCGCAGCAGCCGGGCGGCGAACAGCACCGCGGCGCGCAGGGTCAGGGCGACGAGGGTGGCCAGCAACACGACCTCGACCGGCCCGGCGACGTCGATGCGGGTGTCCAGGTTCTGCTGCAGGGCCATCGCCCCGGCCAGCACGAGCCCCATCGTCACGACGAGGGCGGCCAGCTCGCGGGGCAGGTCGTCGAACCAGGACAGACGCAGCCGGGAGCGGTGCAGACGCGCCGCCGAGCGCACCGCGAGCAGCAGCGCGGAGGTGGCGACGACGCCGTCGTGCCCGGTCGGCGCGACCACGACCGCGGCGGTCCCGACGGCGACGACGTCGGTCAGCACCAGCACCGTCCGGACGAGGCTGACCCGGGCGGCCAGCCTGCGCACCGGCGCCGGGGCGGAGGAGGTGTCGGCCCGGGCGGGCGGCCCGACCGGGCGGGGGTCCCGGCCCGCGACCCGTCGCCGGAGCAGGGGACGGTGATGGGTACGGGGTGTGGCGCGTGCGGGCCGACGGGCCTGCGTCGGTCCGGCGCTCACGGCCGGCCGGCCACGCGGAAGATGCACTGCGACAAGAAGATCCACATGATGCGCCGCCCGTTCGTGCGACGGAGCGTTGCGGCGGATGGTGCGAGCGATGTCACGAGGAGTAACCACCAATCGCGAGGTGCGGGCCGAAGCTGCGCACGGCATTAACCCATTCAGCGGCATTGTCTGAGAACTCGCCGCACACGAGTCGAGGTCGTCGTGCACGCTACGTGCGTTACGGCAGCGAACGTGGGATCCGCATCACTCGTTTGCTCTGGTTGTCTTCTCAAGAAGAAGAGCGCTGCGTGACGATAAGTGCCCCAACGGAAGTCGCGTCGCTGCCGTCGATCGACCACGGAGAGTCAGGGTTCGGGCAGGCCGTCGGTGGCGACCACGAGGCCCGCCGTCGCTGCCACCGCGGCGAGGACGGCGGCGCCGTACCGGGCTAGGACCTGAACTGATCCGCGACGGCCATGACGTACTCGCCGTAGCCCGAGCCTGCCTGCTGCGCCCCGAGGGCGTGGCAGGCGGCGGCGTCGATGAAGCCCATCCGCAGGGCGACCTCCTCGACGCAGGCGATGCGGATGCCCTGGCGGTTCTCCAGGACGCGGACGTACTGGCCGGCCTCCATCAGCGACTCGTGGGTGCCGGTGTCGAGCCAGGCGAAGCCGCGTCCGAGGTCCTGCAGGCGGGCGCGGCCCTGTTCGAGGTAGGCGCGGTTGACGTCGGTGATCTCGAGCTCGCCGCGGGCCGAGGGGGTGATGCGCGCGGCGATGTCGACGACGCGGTCGTCGTAGAAGTAGAGACCGGTGATGGCACGGTCCGAGCGGGGGTGCTCGGGCTTCTCCTCGATCGAGAGCAGGGTGCCGTCGGGGGCGGCCTCGCCGACGCCGTAGCGCCGCGGGTCGCGCACCGGGTAGCCGAACAGCACGCAGCCCGCGTCGCCGGAGGCGACCTCGGCGGCGCGGCGGCGCAGCAGGTCGCCGAACCCGGCGCCGTGGAAGATGTTGTCGCCCAGCACGAGCGCCGACGGCCCGCCGCGGACGTGGTCGGCGCCGATGACGAACGCCTCGGCCAGGCCGTTGGGGTGCTCCTGGGCGGCGTAGGTGATCTGCAGGCCGAGTCGGCCGCCGTCGCCGAGCAGGCGTTGGAACCCGGGCAGGTCGTGCGGGGTGGAGATGAGCAGGATCTCCCGGATCCCGGCCAGCATCAGCGTGGTCAGCGGGTGGTAGATCATCGGCTTGTCGTAGACCGGCAGCAGCTGCTTGGACACCGCCGCGGTCAGCGGGAACAGCCGGCTGCCGGTGCCACCGGCCAGGATGACGCCCTTCACCGGGCGGTCCCGAGGTGGGCGCCGAGCCCGTCGCGCCACGGCGGCATCGTCACCCCGGCGCGGGTCGCGCGGGACAGGTCGAGCACCGAGTTCGCCGGCCGGCGCGCCAGGTGCGGCCTGTGGGCGGCGTACTCGGCGGTCGACACCGGGCGGACGTCGCCGGGGTCGCGGCCGCAGCGGGCGAACACCTCCCGGGCCAGTCCGTGCCAGCTGACCGGCTCGCCGTCGCCGGTCACGTGGAAGGTGCCGTGCCTCCCGGACCCGGCCAGCACGAGCAGCGCCGCGGCAAGGTCGGGGGCGAACGTCGGCCGCCCCACCTGGTCGTCGACGACGGCGGGACAGACCCCGTCGCGGGCCAGCCGCGCCATGGTGGCGACGAAGTTGCCGCCGTCGCCGACGACCCAGCTGGTCCGCACGATCACGTGCCGCTCCGGCAGCGCCGCCCGCACCGCCAGCTCCCCGGCTGCCTTCGACGCGCCGTACACCCCGAGCGGGGACGGCGGGGCGTCCTCGGCACCGGGCCGGGCGCGCTGCCGTCGAAGACGTACTCGGTGGAGACGTGGACCAGCAGGCAACCGTGCTCGCGGGCCGCCGCGGCCAGGTGCGCGGGGCCCGCCGCGTTCGCCCGCCACGCCGCGCCCGGTTCGGTCTCCGCACGGTCGACGGCGGTGTAGGCGGCCGCGTTGACCAGCACGTCGACGCCGGTGAAGTCGTACGCGGCGACGGCGGCGGCGTCGCCGATGTCCAGCGCCGCACGGTCGAGTGCCACCGCGCCGGGCAGTGCGGCGACCAGCGCCCGCCCGAGCTGCCCGTTCGCCCCCAGCACGCACGCGCGCACGCGCCCACCTCCCGATCGTCGGGGCCGACTCTGACACGCTGGCGGGGCCGGACAGTGAGCGGGGAGGGCACGTGCGCATCGTGGTGACCGGCGGGGCCGGGTTCATCGGGTCCTGTTTCGTCCGGGAGGTGCTGGGCGGGGAGCACCCCGAGCTGGCCGGGGCCGGGGTGACCGTGCTCGACGCGTTCACCTACGCCGGCCGGACCGAGAACCTCGCGCCCGTCGCCGACGACCCGCGGCTGACGGTCGAGCGCGGCGACATCCGCGACCCCCGGCGCGTGGCCGAGGTGCTCGACGGCGGTGCCGACCTGCTCGTGCACTTCGCCGCCGAGACCCACGTGGACCGCTCCATCACCGGCGCCGCGGACTTCGTGACGACCAACGTCGTCGGCACCCAGGTCCTGCTGCAGGCCGCGCTGGACGCGGGCGTCGGCCGGTTCGTGCACGTCTCCACCGACGAGGTGTACGGCTCGATCGCGTCGGGCTCGTGGCCCGAGACCCACCCGCTGGAGCCGAACTCGCCCTACAGCGCGGCGAAGGCGGGCAGCGACCTGCTGGCGCGCAGCTACCACCGCACCCACGACCTCGACGTGGTGGTCACGCGCTGCTCGAACAACTACGGGCCGTACCAGTTCCCGGAGAAGGTGGTCCCGCTGTTCACCACCCGGCTGCTCGACGGCGGCACCGTCCCGCTCTACGGCGACGGTCTCAACGTCCGTGACTGGCTGCACGTCTCCGACCACTGCCGCGGGATCGCCCTGGTCGCCACGGCGGGCCGCGCCGGGGAGGTCTACAACATCGGCGGCGGCACCGAGCTGACCAACCTGGACCTGACCCGCGCGCTGCTCGCCGCCGTCGGCGTGGGGGAGGACCGCATCGAGCGGGTCGCCGACCGCAAGGGGCACGACCGCCGCTACTCCGTGGACTGGTCGAAGATCCGCGACGAGCTCGGCTACGCCCCCCGGGTGCCCTTCGACGAGGGCCTGGCCGCCACCGTGGCCTGGTACCGCGACCACCGGAGCTGGTGGGCGTGAAGGCGACCCCGCTGTCGATCGAGGGCGCCTGGCTGTTCGAGCCGACCACCTTCGCCGACCACCGCGGCTCGTTCACCGCGCCCTTCCAGGGGCCGGCGTTCCGCGACGCGCTCGGGTTCGACCTGACCGTCGCCCAGACCAACCAGTCGGTGTCGGCGCGCGGGGTCGTGCGCGGCGTGCACTACGCCGACGTGCCGCCCGGGCAGGCCAAGTACCTCTACGTGGCCGCCGGCGCCGTCCGCGACGTCGTGGTGGACCTGCGGGTCGGGTCGCCGACGTTCGGGCGGGTCGAGGCCGTCGATCTCGACGCCGCCTCGATGCGGGCGGTCTACCTGTCCGAGGGGCTCGGGCACGCCTTCCAGGCGCTCGCCGACACCACCGTCGTCGGGTACCTGTGCTCGACGTCGTACACCCCGGCGGCCGAGCACGGGATCAGCCCGCTGGACCCGGCGCTCGCGCTGCCCTGGGCCGAGGGGGTCGAGCCGGTGCTGTCCGACAAAGACCGCGGCGCGCCGACCCTGGACGAGGCCCTCGCCGCGGGCGCCCTGCCGACCTGGGAGAGCTGCCGCGCCCGCCTGGCGGAGCTGCGCGGGTAGCGGCTCAGTTCCCGGCCCACCCGGACCGCACCGCGAAGTAGGCCCGG
>AP025125.1:8538-32955 GCA_036186865.1 Eustoma russellianum
TTTTTTTTTGTGGTTTTTGGTTTTTGTTTTTGTTTTTGTTTTTATGTTTGTGTTGTAGTCTAAATTTACTCTTCTAATATATAATGCAATAAATTTCTGCATTTTACATACGTATCTTTCAAAACTATCATGTCATATCAACTGTATTTCAAGCTTAAATACCAAAAAGTTTCACTTAAATCTTATACAGTCTATATGACATCGACTCTATGAATCAATTGTTTCCACTGTGTTCAATCAGTGACCGTATGCTCCGCAATTGCCGTACATATCATATCTTTCCATATTGTCTTTTTTCATGTCTTCTTTGGTCTCCTTCACTTACTTTTAACATGCAACTTACTCAATGCCTCGTATTTGCCTAACAGGTGCATGTGTAGGACTCATTTTTACACGGCTCATATCATCTTGACCTTGACTCTCTTATCCTCTCTTCTGTAAGAGTCAATTCGACCTTTCTCCTTATGTGTTAATCTCTTATTTTATCATTCCTTGTATGTCCACACATACATCTTAACATTCTCATCTCCACCACTCGTATTCTTTGTTTATACTCATAATTGACTGCTCAACGTTCAGACCCGTACATCAATGTGTGTCTTACTGTCACCCTGTGAACTTCTCTTTAATCTTTAAAGGTACTTGCATATCACAAGGAAGATCTGACACATTTCTTCATTTTAACCACCACTGTACCCTGTGATTCACATTCTTGTTAATCTCTCAATCTTTATGTAGCATAGATCCTAAGTACCTAAATTGTCACTCAGGTAAATCTCTTGGTATTCCAGTTTCACACAGGGTTCCAAAGCCACTCTTTTGTTACTAAATTAAACTTCATATATGGTGTTTTCGACTCAGTTTGAAGCCCTTTTCCTCTAGAGTATTTCGACAACATTTCGACTTAGCATTGACTCCTTCACTAGTCCCATCTACCAACACAGTGTCATTTGCAATAACATGCTTCACGAAACTATGTCTTGAATGTGGCAAGCGAGCTCATGTGTGACTGAAGCAGATATGTATTGACTTAATGCAGGTCACTGGTGTAAACTCACTTTAATTATGGAACTCTGGGCTTAGTGCTTATAAAGTCCTTTCATTTGTCGTCTCGTTCTCATACACGTCTTTAATAATTTCTATATATGCTACTCTAACACTTTTCTTTTCAAACACTCCGCACATGATCTCTTGTGTAGCTTTATCATACGCATTTTCGAAGTCAATGAAAGCTACGTCAAATAAGATCATGTTTTTTTTTCTCTCGATATCTCTCTATTAATCTTATGAAGAGATGAATATCATCCATTGTTGACATTTGCGTCACAAATCCAAATTGATTTTCAGATACACTAGCCCATTTGCGAAGCGTTTTTTCAATCACTCGCTCACAGAGATTTATTGTGTGACTTATTAGCTTAATTTCTCTATAATTTTCATAATCTTATATATTTCTTTTATATTTATATAGAGATACTAAATTGTGTTTCTTTTTCATTAAAAAAAAGTGTTTTTCTTTCATTAGTCAAAAATCTTTGATCTTTACAATCTAGTTAAAAAGATATATAAACCACATAATACCTTATTTCCCTATATGTTTCTAGGCTTCCATACTTATTGAATAGACGTGTAATGGAATTTGTTTAATTTTCGAAATTACTATTACTATCCTTATGCTTTGACCAGTAATACGTTGAAATGAATGAGTGTTGAGGAATTATCCTATCAACCCAAGTCACATAATTTCGTCAATTTCACTCTTTACTCTTGCTTCTCCTATGTCCTCTTTGTTAGTAAAAACATCTCACTTCTTGATACTTTACGGCATGTCTTATTCTAAACTGGTTAAAATGGCAACTAATGTAGCATATTAAATGAAACAATTTAACACCGTTAAAAGAATTCTATATTATCAGTCACATAGATAAATCACTATATATCAATCGATAACTATGCCTCCGCCTCAAAAAATTGATTACTATGCCAGGTAATATCGAAATTAATATTCTCTCGAATACAAGATTTTAGATGAACTCGTGAAAAGAAGGTTTTCTTTAATCTTGAAAAGATTCGTTCAAAGAAACAATATTTGAAATGACAACTTAATAGTGGGACTTACAGAGAAAAAAATATATTTGACTATGAGTTGCTGAAAAAGAATAAAAATAATTTTTCCTGTCGGCTATAATAAAAAGAAGAAGTGGTTTGTGATAAAGAATAATAGATAATTCCAAGAAAAACATTGGACATGCCGTGCTTAAGAATTCTAAGGAAATGTTTAAGAAATATTTTATCATAATAATTCTTATTAACTTAGATTCAATAACAGTTGACAATGTTTTACTTTCAGCAGTTCAATTGAGATTGATTTATTTCTTCAACAGAATATGCAATGGTCATCTATGGTGATGAAAACTTTTCTTACAACAGACTACAAGAACGTTTACGTACAGATATCTATATGTGGTGTGCATCTATCTCTGGAAAGAAGTTCGCAGAAACAATCCCTGCCTTAGTTACACTTAGCTATTCACCGGTTCTAAAGACAAGGAGAATCACTATAGTTAAATGGCAAAAATCTACCATGGCAAAGCTTGCAATTCAACATGTAGCGGCGTTAATATTGGTAGCGAAAAAGACATAGCAAGAATAAGTGAGCCTTTATCATCTCTTAATATTGATCCTCCTGCAGCGCCACGTTTTCCCACTATAGCATCAACATTTAATTTTAGCTTCCCAATTGGAGGCATCGTAAAATTTTATTGTATACGGCTTTCCAAAAGCTAAGTAGCATTTAATTTCTTAGATCGCATTTTGGCAATGGTTTAAAAAATGATTATCAAAGTTCGATGCTTTCCCAGAGAAGTCCATGGGAAGAAAAATTTAGGTGAAAATGTTGGTCAAGAAAGCATCGTAGTATCTAGCATTTTCACCTAAATGGAGGGAAACAATGGAAAACGAAGAGAAAAACGGAAAACCGTCAGTGGAACTAATTCAGAACTTCGGCGAAAATGACGTGCTGCTAGACAATTCAATGCCACAGGTTGGTTTCTAGAATCATACCACCACCACCACCCCCCCCCCCCACACAAAAGAAAAAACAACAAAGAACAGAAGCAGAGAAAAAAAAAACCTGTAGCTTCTGGTCTTGCATGCAGAACTCAAATGCAACGCCTGAACTGAAGAAACCAGAATGTATCACAAAACAACTTCCTAAGTATGAGAAAACCACATAAAAACTTATGCATAATTTAGCGAAAGTAAATTGGTAAATAACGCGCGTAATAGCTGTATGACAATTTGTAGAACAAGGGTACCCACCAGGTAACAATAGCAAATCAACACGATTATAGGTTATAGCTTATGGGGGATAGCGGCGGCAGGGGGCAGGGCGATTGCGGCATTTGCATTTTGCATAGGGGATAGGAGAATGAAAGAACTAAGAAGAAAGGGACGGCGAGGCGGCAAGGGATAGAAACGGTAATCATGGAAATGGGAATGGGAAATGGGAAATGCTAATCCGGCTGTGGGAGGAATGACAATAATTTTTTTCTCTCTCTTGGTTCCTGGGGACGGCAGGGGAAGAAACCGTTTCGTTTCCGATCAACCTTATTCCGTTCGCGGTATAGTCTACGAATCATGCAAGTAACCCTACTATATTTGCGATGTTTTTGCAAAAACTATATGATTATACTTTCCATTATCAACGTTGGATCATGCATTCGTATATTTGTTTGGATAAATGATTGTCTACTTGTATATATTCAAATATGTGTGTCTCATGTGTGTGTGTGTGTGTATACATATAAAGATTTACATCAAGTAATCGGCCCACTGTTTTTCTTTGCAAGTTCATAGTAATACCAAAGTTACTATTTGCAACTTCTACACATACCTTCCTTCATCATATATACACCTAATATAATTTTTTTTAGGTGAAGGACGGGCAGTACCGTCTGGATATTTTATTGATAATGGACCTTCACTTATGGTGGAGGAATACCGTAGTTACATAGCAGTCCTATCTATGGTGGAAGACTCTCTCAAACTAAACATTTAAGGAAAACAAATATATATAAAAATCTTATAGCGCAAGTTAGTAATAATGTACAAAATGATTGCCTAAACAAATGTGTTTCCGAACCTGCTGATTTGCTGTCAAATTCAGAGTTCTAGATATGTTACCAGTGTTAGAATCAATTATAATTAATATAATTGATTACAAGAATCTCGTGATTTATTTATAAATCACTAATGTGGATCACATGTATAATGTATTCGTACGTCATATTGGCTAGATACATTGCAATTATTGACTACATTAATTATCAGATTTGATTCTGATTGATTGGCAATTATTATGTTTCCTTGATGGAAGGAATTAATTGTCAGTCAAATAAGTAATGGGGTCCCTGGCATAGCCTATAAATAGAGGTCCTGTGGTATTCCATCAATCCAGGTTATACAGCATTCAGATAGGCATAGGCTGGAAGGCTCCATTTCCGAAAGGATTCTTCTCTGCAGCAGGCTTCCGACTCAAAGTCGACGACTAAACGATAATGGCCGGAGGTAACTTTTATGCTTCCGTTGTTTTCTTGGCGTAACATTTGGTATCAGAGCCACCTCTGACCATATCGTTTGTATTTAGAAAACATTCTTTCGTATCTTTTAATGCAATTTAATCGTTCAAAGGTTACAGAATTATAGTTTTCGAGGCCTTTAACGTTGAATTATGCGTATGCTTGAGTTTTAGTATCTCGAAAAATGATATGCATGCATGTTTGCAAAGGTGAAAAATTTGTAGGCTGTTGGTTTTGCACGATGAATATAAGCTGTCTCCTACCTTTTTATCTTTAGATATTGTGCACAATTGAAGTGTTGCTTTCGTAATTTCCAAGTCAATATGCAGAAATTTCAATATTCATTTATGCGTATGATTAAAGTCTATAAAATTTTGGGTTCCATGACGATATGATAGTTCTTCTAGAAAGAAAGTTGGTAATTTGATGTGCTTATTTTGTAAATGAAAAGAGCATCATGCTGTCTAAATGATTTTCCTGACTATGCGCTAGAACGAGTCTGAATGAATGTTAGAATTCCTGTGCAGCTTAATATCTAGAACAAGCATCATGACAAAACAGCGATGACAATTTATGTTACCAATTTGAGATTTGTTTAGATAGCCTGTGGAATCCGAAATTTTTGTGCACTACAAGTTTTAAAAAAAAAGGGTTTGGGATTTCCTTGGCCTTTAAAGTTCTTTTGATAATAGAATCCGGGATTTGAGGTTGTCAATGTTTTTGATGGGATTGTGTTGAATATAGTCCCTGACATAGATTTTGAATCTGAGACCAAATTGAGTGAAAGCACTTTGGATACAACCTCGTAAGTGGTTTTACTCCTGCTTCTTTTATATCGAAACCTTTTTTTTTCTTTTGCTTAAATAAGAAGTTTGATTTTCCTTCATATTTGGACGGAGGACTCCACATCTTCTGATTACTAAAACTCCAGATTTGATTCTCTATTATAATTGTTAATGATTGATGTATTCATGCCATGATCGCCTGCTTTGTGGTTGATAATTGAATGTTAATTTTTGATGTATTCAGATTGATCACCATATTTCCCTGCATGAAAGATTCATATCTATTCCGCTTAAATGGAAAGGAAAATTTTGAGAAAATTTGTGGCAAATGCAAAAGGTGAATTATTGAAGGTGTCATAAACACACCGTGCACGTAATTTCTGTCTAGAATGTTGGTACTCAAGCGGGACCATTGTGACCCCACCGTACGGCCTGGGATTTTACGTGGAATGGTAATACTGTCTACGAACTTGATTCATGATCTTTCCTGGGTATTGCCGAATCGGTTCACTTCATATTTTCATTATGATTTGATCTATTGTTGATGTCATATAAAGGGTTTTGAAGTTGATGACATATAAAGAACATAAAGTGTCATCATAACTAGTGTTTTGATTAACAAGTTAAACACTCTGCTCTACAGGGAAGTGGTTGCTTTATTGATCAAGAAAATTAAACATAAACATTTCCTGTGCCCACAGGCACGGAAATATTTTGGTTGTTTAATTTTCATATCGTGTTAAAGAATAACTATATAAATATGTTGATGCCATATTAAGGATTATTTTTTCTAATTTTAATATTGCCACATCATCTTAAAATTATATGGTATGCAGAAAATAAAATGTCATCATACACATGATTTTGATTAATAGAGTTATCAATCTGCCCCACAGGGAATTAGTTATTTTATTGATCAAGAAAATTAAACATAAATATTTCCTATGCCCACAGGTACGGAAATATTTTTGGCTTGTTTAATTTTCATATTGTTTAAGTATCTTCTATGCATGAGTGCAACCTCTACCCACAGGAAGGTTTAGAATATACTATTTGAATTAACTTGATTAATTCATTCTAGTTATATATGGTCATAGCATGATATGTGTTTATTTGGTAATACATTTATTCCCACCACTGCTTTATTTGATTCTGCTAAAACTCCAATACTGACTGGTGATAATTTTACTAAATGGAAGGATATCATCCTTTTGACGTTAGGGTGCATAGACTTAGACGTGGCACTCCGTAAGGAAAAACCACCAAATCCCATGGAATCAAGTACGCCATCTGAGAGGTCTAGTTACGAGCGTTGGGAGCGATCTAATCGTCTCAGCATGATGCTCATCAAGTCTCGTATAAGTCCAAGCATTAGGGATTCTATCCCTAAACTTGATAATGTCAAAGCTCACATGAAAGCCATTGATGATCAATTTGTAAGCTCTGACAAGGCGGTAGCCAGCACCCTTATGAAGAGGCTTTCAAATATGACCTATGACAGAAGCCGTGGTGTGCGTGAGCACATCATGGAGATGAGGGACATTGCTGCTAAATTGAGCTCCCTAAAGGTTAAAATTTCGGAGCCATTCCTGGAGCATTTCATACTCAACTCTCTCCCTTCGGAGTTCACTCCATTTAAGATTTCATATAACACATATAAAGAAAACTGGTCAATTGATGAACTTCTGACCATGTGTGTTCAAGAGGAGCAGAGGTTGAAGAATGAGTCCATTGAGTCTGTGCATCTTGCGACTCATTTTAAGAGAAATGCAAAGAAGGGCAAATGTGTTCCAATGAAGAAAACTGACAATAAAGACAAATGTCAGTTTTGCAAGCAAAAAAGACATTGGAAGAAAGATTGCCTGAAGTATAAAGGATGGCTAGAGAAGAAAGGTAATTTGTCCTTTGTGTTTCATGAATCTAATTTTACCGAGGTTTCTGATAATACATGGTGGATTGGTTGCGGTTCTACAATTCACATGCGAAAACCATGCAGGGCCTTCCAAACCTGAGGAAGCCAAATGAAAGTGAGCAATGCATCTATTCTGGTAACCGGATGCGCTCTACTGTTGAAGGAGTGGGATCTTATAGTGTGTTGCGATTGTTATGTAACACAATTTCGTTGTTACTTAAAGGCGTAAATACACTCTTGATATTATCTCTGATTGTGGCTTGCTCGGCTCCAAACCTTTGGTCACACCCCTCGAGCTAGTAGCATTGATTACCTCACTCTGACATCTCTTTCTTGGATGATCCACTTCCTAATCGCCGTCTTGTTGGGCGTTGGGTATGTCTATCTGTCAATCTTCCTGATCATTGGCAATGCTGCCCACAACGTTGTTCGCTATCCAAGGGCAGCTCCTGTCAAGGTCTTTTCTTTCTTTTAACTAGTGATTTTTGTATTACGACTTACTATGACTCTGATTGGGCCAGCTGTCCGCTTACCCTTCAGTCGCTGACTGCCTATTTCATTAAGCTTGGTACTACACATGTTTCTTGGAAAACTATGAAACAAACTATGGTTTATCATTCCTCTGTTGAAGCTGAATATCGTGCCAGGCTTACACCACTTGTGAACTCAAATGGCTTCTCGGACGTTCCCCATGCTGATATACTCACCAAGTCCCTTGCAATCATGACTTTCATTTTCCGTTGTCCAAGTTAGGCGTTTTAGATTTGCAGCACCAACTTGAGGGGGGTGTTAAGGAATATTCGGAATAATATTCCTTAGAGATATTATGAAGATTATTGTAAAATTATCTTTCCTTATATACATGATTTGGATGATGGTCAGCAATTATAAAGATATGGATAGACAATGATATTAGATAGATTAGCCATAATTTAGGAAATATCCTAGCCTTATGTCATTATAAATTTGATGTGTTTGAATGGAGAAAGAAATATTTCAATTGCCAAACAATTCTTTACAATTGGACATTCAAACAAGGTATGAATTTTCTAGAGAGACATGTATTGGTCTGGAGAAGGCTCTTGATGAAACGTCACATGACCTGGCAATGTCCAACAGAAGGGCTTCAGACACTGATGCAGCAGAGAATGGTTCTTGCACTCTGCCTAGTGCTGATTTTTTAGTCCAAAGTTATAGCGACCCGTCCTGAGCCCTAGTACTCAAAACACTCACCTAATCGTATTTCGCTAAAGAAATACAAGGCGTCCAAAGCAATACAATTACACGTCAGCAAAGTGACGCAATTCAATGTCAGCGGAAGTCAAAATTCAAACCTCGAAATCATCATTAATAATAAATAATGTGCAAAGGCCTAGGCAAATCTAATTCGATACAAATGTCAAATGTAGATAATAAATACTAAGTCTGTAAAATACATAAACCTGGAATATCAAACAGCTATCTCAACTAAGTCCTCAACGAATTTCATCGGCATATCCTTGAATCTCAAATTCTCCACTCCTGATCATCCTCGATGTATACTTATCTTACCCCTAAATCTTTGTAAATCAACAACAGAGTATTGTATGAGCGACATGCATTGCTCAGTAAGTAGCCTCACTGTACTTACCATGTGATCATACATGTGGAAAAAGTGTTATAAAATAAATAATGATATATAGAATAGCATGTTTCCATTCGCAAATAAGAAATTACAATTATACCCTTAAACAATGTTATCTAATATCCAAGCATCAAATAACCAATCGATAGTCAACCAAGGGTTAGTATAATCAAAATTGATGATGCACTTTCCAAAACGATGCAATGCAAACCAAAGTCAAAGTTCGATACCAAAATTCCAAAGTCTTCCAAGTTCCAAATTCCAAAACCAAATCCGGTTCAAAACCAAATGTCCAATATCCACATTCGAGTCCAACTCGGTACCAAATCCAAAGTACAAATCTAAATTTCAATGCAATGGCTATAACATTTTCCTTACAAGTGACTTATACCGTAAGACTTACGAATCGATTCTCCCAATAACAAAATTTACTATAGACAACTTGTCCCAGGCTAGGTCGTTACATCTATAGTAACAAATACATACCTTTGCACCCTGTCCCAGACTAGGTAGTTACGCTCAGGCTCAAATATGCATACAGAAGTCCTGCCAGACGTGGTAGTTATATATGTAGCGATCCAAATAGGCATACAGAAACCATGTCCCTGATGAGGTAGTTGCATCTGTAGTGCTCGACAATAAAATAGGAATCAACCAGGCTTACTGATATATATTCATCGTAAAGGTGAACTTCCAAAATAAGTGATGCACGATTTCCAAAACGATTCTCAAATGTCAATGTTTCAAAAACAATTTTCAAAGGTCCGATATTTTAAATTTTTTCAAAACCAAATAATTTCCAACCGATAACAAATATCAATTCCAATTCACCCAATACAATTATGCCAAATAATCAGATATCAAATATCAATGTCCAAATACCGATTTCCTAAACAACTACCACTCACGTGTGTGTGTGTCTATTTTTAGATAAATGGGTCGACACCCTAGACCTTTATTATGAAATATGTCCTCACTTTTGGCAGAGGAAAACCATATTACGGAGCAAGTCTCGGCATAACAACATGAAACAATTGTGTGGTCTATAAGCTATAGATACAAGTCGAGTAAATGTAAGCTGTTCAGACTGTATATGATATGCCTCATTAAAACCTTGACAGACAAAACCACCCTTGTGGATAAAATCCTGCACAAAGGGAAAAGAGTACATATTTATCCAGCATGAGACAGGACAAGAGAACCAAAGTGCAATGCCATCATCATAACATAATAGGCTCAACCATTTCCTCAACACAAGTGTGCCTTCCAGTACGACGCATATCAAGAGAATCAGCATCCCCCGACGCAATGAAATCCAGCATGCAAGAAGAGTAAAATACCTATTAGACTGTGAATTTAACATAGGTCCGACAGAATAAGTAATGTAGGCAAGTAAAAGCATATGTACATACCCAACCTGCCTACATATTGAAATGTAGGTAGGAATACAAAATGTCAGCACGATGATCAAGCCCTGCGAGTATGGCGTGTGCAAGTCAGTGATGAGACAACCACGAGCAACGTCGGCGACATGTGCAAGGTTTTGTATTTCGAGAAAGTTGTGAGAGTCAAGCCGAATGAAGCAAGATGATGTGCCACTGAGTTTGTCTCTTGCGGCGTATATATCAACTCTGAACGCGTAAGCTGTAAGAATGTATGAAGACGACATATGTCTACCCTTATTACTCCCATGACCGAGGTTGTATTCTTCAGTATGCGTGTTAACTCCAAGCAATCTGTCTCTATGATGAAGTTAGTATACTTGGTAGAGTAAAAGATAGTGACATACAATGCAGCTTGAAGCTCTGCTTGAATTGGAGGTAGACACGAAAGGGGAAAAGAAATTGCAGAAAGTAGTCTCCCACACAAATCTCTCACAACCGTGCCAACTACGGACTGTCTTTGGCCAACCGCAGCGTCTTCATTTATTTTAACCCGTCCTGGTGGAGGTGTCATCCATCTTACTATTTTGCTATGGGAGGAACGTATTGGAGGTGAAACATGTGCGACTATTAGTGACGGTATTGATGCTGCATATTTTTTCCCTGAAGATACTGTACACCATGTGTATATATCCAGCCGAATCCTCTTTCTAGCCGTCGTAGGTTAAAATCCTCTTCGCCAAGAGTGATAGCAGTATATTCTTTCCATGTATTCTAGCAAATGATATGTGTAGCAACCACCTTTAGTTGACCAAACATGGGTTCGCGATGCAGAGGGAAGCCACCAACTCATTAAGTAAGATCGTAGTGAAGGCCGAAAAGCAAGAGGACCATCAAATAGCACAGCATACTTACGCCACAAATAAGATATGGCCTGACAATTAACAAAAATGTGATCAATGATACATTCGGTCTGCCTGCAAAAAAGACAAATTGTGGGAAAAGCAACCGTAAATGCCGTAAGGTTTTCCAACAGTGGGATACAATAGCTTCCACATAAACATCTTAGCTGACTGATGAATTCCCGGCAACCAAATATAACGGCAGGAACTAAGAGAGACCCCCCTCAATGCGACACTCGTTATAGGCACTTTGTAAAGAAAATTGTCCATTCACATCCAGCTTCCAAGAGAGTCCCTCACGGCCCTCGTTTACACGGAGTATACAAAATGAGTGTATACGGCAAATGCGCTTCCATTCTAGAGAATCATATAACATCTCTCGGAAATGACCCCTACAGGCATACTTGCTATGCATAAATGATGCCCAAAGCGTGGAACGTTGATGATATAAGCCACCACATCTTACAATCATATGACTTTTGAATTGACTGCAGTTGTCGAATACCCAGACCCCCTTCCTTGGCTTACAAAGATCATTCCACGTTCGCCAATGACATTTACCTGCCAAAAAGAAATAATCTAGCTTTCGCTGGATGTCATTAATCACACTATTGGGAGGTTTTGACACCGCTAATAGATTTAGAGGAATAGACGTGAGGACTGAGCATATGAGTGTTAATCTGCCCGCCGCACTTAGAAGTTTATTCGACCAGCTGTTCAGTTGTGTGTGTGTGTCTATATATATATATGCATGCATGTGCATACACACGTATATACATGCATGTTTTTCCCTCGTTCCACTTTTTCCCCAACCCACTACCCCTCACCTCACTCCTCACCCAATACCCTCGACCACACTGCCCAGACCCCATCAGAACCATCCCCCACCCCATCTCCCTCGCCCATCCCCTCCTTACTCTCTAAAACCACCCAATATGCAACAATTTGAGGAAGCTTTTTCATTGGGGACAATGTCAAACACGTGTATGGAATACCTTGTACATGAAGACATATCTATGGATGCAGGTTTGGTGGAACTTTGCCTTCTCTCAAACCATCAACCAAGATCCTTCTCTTGGCCAAGTAATCGTCTTTAAGCTCTTTGTAATAGGAATCTGGGGTTCAAGTGTAGTTGCAGCAGCATGCTGCATAGGTGTGGAAGTTGCAAAGGTTAGATATGAATGGGCTTGTCTTACTCCCCATGTCAATTGTGGAGGAGCAATTGTCTACCCGATTTTCCATCCTGTCAACGAGAATGTGTTCCCTAATGAGTTCATTGTAACTATTCTCTAATACATACCTGGAAGTGAAGCAATAGAAATGTGATCCATCTCAAAAGCCAGCTTCTCATACACTTCATCCGCGAAAACCAGGACATTATTTTCAATGCATATTGATGTATATTGGGTAATTTGTGAATTGGAAGGCTAATTTATGAAGGAAAATCAGAGGGAGCCAATTGCAGCAGGAGGGATAGAAGGAGAAGACGTTATTTTGGTGGGGAAACTTGATTTTGGCGGTAAAATTCGCTGAAAACCGGCTGCAGCAGGTCAACAGCTGGTTTTTGGTGTTAGTTGAGTCAATTTTGGCCACGTTTGGATGCCAACTGAGGTTCATAATGATTAAATGCTAACTGAAAAATGTGACCAACGTTTGGGTGCTAACTGCAATTTACTCAGTATAAAATTGATGAACAGGCTGCTCCTAAAGATTCAAGTTAACAAAACTTTAAAGAGATCTCTTTGAATTATGTAAGTACAAGGAAAAATTGAGATAGACAATGCGTTATCATTGATCATGTTTTTGCTTATGTAATGGCATGTGAAATTCTGAATAAGGATCCTGGACCGAGGTCTATTGAAGAGTGTCGAAACAAAAATGATTGGCCAAAATAGAAAGATGCACCCCAAGCAGAATTAAAATCTTCAAGAAAGCCGCGAAGTATTTGGACCTGTAGACTAAATCCCTAAAGGGATAAAACCTATTAGATATAAGTGTGTTTTTGTACGAAAACACGACGAGTAAAATGAGGTTGTACGATACAAGGCACGTCTTGTTGTGCAAGATTTTTCACAATTATCTGGGCTTGATTATGATGAAACATATTCTCCGATAATTAATGCCATAAAATTGCGATATCTAATCAGCCTAGCACTAACTAAAAACATTGATATATGGTTAATGGATGTGGTTACCCATACGAGATAATGATATTTATATGAAAAATCTCATAAGGATTTAAATCGCGTGAAGCATATAATCAAGGACGCATGAATTATACTCAATCAAATTACAAAGATCTTGTATGAATTAAATAATCTGGAAGGATGTGGTATAATCGTCTTAGTGAGTACCTTGTTATAGAAGGATATATAAATAATTCTATTTGTCCTGGTGTATTTATCAAGAGATCTGATAGTGGATTGTCTATAATTCCGGTATATACTGATGATTTAATATAGTCAAAACTCCTGAATAGCTTACCAAAACTGCTAATTATCTCATGAAAGAGTTTGATATGAATAATCATGACAAGACCAAATTTTGGTCTCGATCTGCCAGATCGAGCATTTGCCTAATGGAATTTTTCTCCATCAATCTTCATATACAGAGCATATCTTAAAACGATTCCATATGGATAAAGCTTATCCATTGAGTAGTCCCTATGGTTGTATGATATTTACATGTAAATAAAGATATATTTTCGACCACGAGAAGATAATGAATAATTATTAGGTCCAAAAGTACCATATTTTAGTGATGTTGGTGTATTAATGTATCTTGCAAATTGCTCAAGACCAGATATAGAATTCTTAGTGAATTTACTAGCAAGGTATAGCTCAACACCAACACGAAGACATTAGAATGGTGTCAAACACATTTTACATTATCTTCATAGAACACCACATATGTGTTTATACTACTCAAAGAATCCTCGGGTCACAATAGTAGGTTTATAGTGAGTGATGGATATCTATTTGACCCTGATAAGAGAAGATCAGTGTAGATATGCCTTTACTTGTGGAGGTGCAGCCATATCATGGAGATTAGTGAAGCAGACATTAACAGCCACACTCTTTCAACCATTCCGAGATTTTGGCATTGCATGAAGCAAGTCGTGAATGCATATGGTTGAGTCGACGATTCAGCATATCCAAGAGTCATGTGGATTATCTTCACTAAAGGAGACTCCGACAATATTGTTTGAGGATGATGCTGCATTATTGCTCAAATTAAGAATGGCTAGATCAAAGGAGATAGAACAAAGCATATATCACCCGAAATTTTTCTACACTCATGATCTTGAGAAGAATGGTGACATTGATATCCAGCAGACACAATCAGTAACTATTTTGCTGATTAGTTCACCAAAGCACTACCAACGACTATGTTTAAATGTCTACAACATTAGGAAATGCAAACGACTTAAAGACATCATGACGACATCAGTGGGAGTGTGATTGCTACATACACACTGTGCTCTTTTTCTTTCGTCCAAGTTTCTTTCCCACTAGGCTTTTCTTGAAAAGGTTTTAACAAGGCACTACATCGTACAAAACCAATTGTTATGAATGTGTACTCTTTTTCCTTCGTCCAAGTTTTTTATCCTACCGAGTTTTTATTGGCAAAGTTTTAACAAGACATATTCTATAAAATTTGGACATCAAAGGGGAAGTGTTATGAATATTATGAAATTGTGGATGTCCAAGGTATTCTTGAGAACAACAAAGGGCGTAACCAATTCAAAATATCTTCATCTTCAAAGTCCTATAAATAGGACTCTATGTTGGACATATTAAATACACATTTTATAAGAAAAATACATTCTTACTTTTTTTGTTTTTTTTACTTTTCATATGTTATATATTGCATATTACGCCTTTTTAATTTTGGGGTATAGTGCTCTTTTGGTTATGTAAGAGTGCTCGAGCAATCCTTCCCAAAATGTGTACCGTATGAGTTTTCTTCAAAAAAAAAAAACGAATTACAAATTATTTCTGAGCTGCTATTTTAAACAATATCTTTTTCCTCATTTTGTTTGCTTCCCAATATATCGTCATCATTTATACAGTTTCCTATCACGGGAGAAATAATTATTCTACAAAATAATTTTACTATTGGTAAAAATCTAATTATCTTATATTAAAATAAGCATCCTTCTAAATATAATATATTATACGTAATATATATAATTAATAAAATATTGTATAAAATAATAACTAATATATTAATTATTAATTTATATAATAATTTAATAATTACAACAATAATAATTTAGTTTACATGAGCATATAAAAAGTCCAAAGTCAAAGACAAAGTTATGGGACGTTTGGTTGGTGAGTTTTAGAATCAAAGAATGAATATCAAAGAAATGATATTACTAGTTTGTTCGAAGGATATGAGAATCATACTTGTGTATCAAACCATAGATTGATACTGAGTGAAAACCCAACCGTAGGTTGCACTCGGATATCAAAACTCATTCCTCCGTTCCGACCACAACGTACTGCCACTACGCCATCTTGTGCCGCCAGCACGCCACCAACCACGCCAGCTCGCCACTACCCTGCTACCCTACCGCCTCCACTACCCCGTCACCCCGCTACAACATGTTTGGTATGATACCATTCCGGTTTAGTATACCAAACGAATATGAGGTTATAGCAAACTCATTCCAATTCGAGCGTTTACTATTTCGATTCTGATGCCGTATAGCCAAATACAAACTATTAAATGTGTTTCAAATAATATGTATGATAATGATAATTATTCCACTTTCTAGAACAATTGTAGATATATTTAACTTTGAAACCTATTCTCATTCTAAATATATCATTCTAATTGTGATACGTAACTTCAAATGAGACGCGCCCGTAGAGAAGAAAAAAATACAAGCGGTTTCGAATTTCGTTCGGTGAAGAAAAGCTCTTACTTAAAAGAAAAAAGGAAAAAAAGGGGGGAAAAGAAAGAGCGTACTGGTTGTGGATTTTCTTTCGGAGGGTTACGAGGATGGCAATGAGGATGGTAACGAGGATGGCAACGAGGATGGGGTAGGATATCTCGTAGCTTTTGCTTTCTGCCTTTTTTTGAATGCAAAATCCTTGTGTGATTGACGGCGCTTGTTTAACCCTTGATCGATTTCAGACATAACTGCCGCAACAAGCTTTCACTTCCCACAAATACTCGATTTTTTTCTAGGTAATATATATTTGTGACTTTGTGTAAAATTTTGATGCTTTTGGTGTTCTGTTCTAAGTTCTTCCCACAAATACTCAAGTGTTCTTGAACTCCAATGCGTCAACTTCTGCTTGCGTAAGGTTTCTCCACTTCGCATT
This sequence comes from Eustoma russellianum, assembly GCA_036186865.1. Taxonomy (NCBI): domain Eukaryota; kingdom Viridiplantae; phylum Streptophyta; class Magnoliopsida; order Gentianales; family Gentianaceae; genus Eustoma; species Eustoma russellianum. Next base: position 25,060 of record AP025125.1, read on the forward strand.
TTGGACAGCCTTATGATGAGAAAGCTATCCCTGTTATAGACTTATCTGTAAAGCGGATCGCTTCAGTAGGGATAGGATTTGAACACAAAACATGAAGTTCTTTTGAAGGAGTGGGGCAACCTGTAGAAGAAGCAAAAGAGGAAGGTAGAGAGGCTGAAAGTTGGTTTCACACATAGTGCTGTAGGTAGGAAGGTTTAATTTTGAGTCTAAAGCATCTTCAGATTGGGTTATACTAAACTGGAATGTATAACCTTGATACAATGATTGATATGATATGTTAACCTTGTCATAATATCTCAGAAGACTTATTGCAATATTTAGTGTATATCAATGAGGACAATTAAAACAAAAGTTTAATGGTATGAAAATTTGAATTTTGTGTTTGATCTTAAAATAGAATATAATATAGTGTGTATAATTAAAAGCAACTTACAGAGCATAGCTAGTGTCACATTTGCAATTTGATGGTGTAGATGTATAAAGCCAGTGTTTAACAATGAATGAGAAGCTGCCATGTTGTCAAGGATGTTCACTGTTATTGAAGTGCGTATGCAGAAAAACTCTTCTCTTTGGACACTAAACAACGTTGGCACTTTCTTTGTTTCGGTATGCGGATTACACAGCTGAGGGATGCAACTTGCGTAGGTTTTTGAGATTTTGTTCCCCTTGCTACATCTGTTATATAAGGTTGTACTATTTCAAACATTTGACCTTTTTGAGAACAAATGATTGGTAACTGGGGTTGGACGGTTTAGCATTTTTCTGATGGAGCATTGATCATCGTTTTGCGCCAACAATTTTCCAGCTCTCCTGGAACCTTCATTTGCTGCTAGATATTTCTTGGTGTTTGGTCTTATAGCATAACTATCTCTAAGTTTAATTCTTTTGGTGGTTTTGATTTGCTAATATAACTTTGTGGACGTGATCAGCTCTCCTCTATCTCAGAAACTAGGCCTGCCATCAGGTGCAACTGCTCTTACAGGTTCGCCTTTTCTCCACTGTTGTTGCTTGGATCAGCCTTATATGTTTTGAGAAAATTTTTGGTATGACATCGTGAGATGTAATTCTGAAGGAACTCATCCTTAACGGGATTTTGATTTGCAGCTTTCAGAAGTGCAGTGAATGTATATGGTTATGCATCCTTTGCTGGTTGGTTCTATTGGTACATGTAACTGTTTGTTTTACTGTGTTGCTTGTGTTCCATGCCTCTGATTATATTTACTCATGGATCTTTTCTGGTGATTGCAGTTTTGGTTGTGATGAAATCAGGTATATTATTTCTCCTATTTCCTCTTTATAAAAAATTGTATTCTCGTATTGCTATAACATGTTTTCTTGACTAATTGGTAATGTTGATTTGGGAGGATGATTTAACATACAGTTTGATGCGGTTATGGGAATGTTTAACAACACAGGCAGTTTCTTGTGAGTAAAATTTTCATTGATTGCAAGGGTGTACAAGAAGTTACGACCGTAATCACATGGCAATAAATGCCTCAAAAACAAAAGCTAGAAATGTGTCTAGCGGTAGAAACACTATGGTTTATACACATGTTTTCCACAATATCGCAGTTTTTTTAGATTTTCTAATCTCCCTCCAAGTATCTACAAAAGATTTAATATGATATAAGGTATCCACTGCCCACGCTTATGTTTATGTTTTTTTGTAAGTAAAATTTTTATATATAAGCCAAATGGCAATTTACAAAGTTAGTTGTTTATGTCGCAACTTGAAGCTTGCTATAGCTAAATTTAGGTGGCTTACAATCAACTACTCTCTAATGCACACCTTTACAAAAAAGAAGCCATAGGAGGCCATATTCACTTATGCCAAACATTTACAAAATAACAAAATTAGCAATACTTGAGCTGTAAATCGAGAAACACAATAAGGTCGCAACTTTGCTGAATAAATGAGAACTGTTGTGTTGTGGCAGAATAATCCAAAGTCCCAAAATATTCCTGTTTTGTGTCACCTGGCTGATGTGTATAAATCCAGTCCTTTGCAAGCACTTTGATTAGAAGTATGGAACCGCCCAAAGCACCTCCCACAAACCATCCATAGAGGTTCTTCGGGAGTTTATTAGTGGGCATGCTAAGAATTCCTAAAGATGTTGTCCGTGATACCAAGTTCTAGAGATAGCTCTCAGTTGAATTTGTTTTTTTATATCTTCTCCAAGAGCAAGCATAGTAGCATATGTTCTCCAAGGCATTCTTGATTACCTCCTCAGGACTTTTACTAATTCGCTGGTACAGTCTCGTGTTCCTTTCTCTCTGTATATGATAAACCGTTGTAGAGAATCTGAGAAAAGTCAAATCCTTTTGCAATTTAGAAGACCACCTGTGAGTTTTTAACCAGTTTAAGTTCTCTTGCCATCCATTTGTTGTAGTCTTGCATTTCATTTTTTTAGGACAGCTCCCCAAATATTAGCTGAGTAAAGACATTGGAAGAATAGATGCTTATGGTTTTCCTCAAACCTGGTGCAGAAGACACATGAATTAGTAGCAATCATACCCCAATTTTGGAGCTTGTCTTGTATATTCATTCTCTTCCAACATGCAAGCTAAAGAAAGATTGCAAAGCGTGGAAGGGACTGCTTACACCAGACAATGTCTTTACAGGCCACATCCGGGAGGATATTTTGAAGTGCTGGTAACACTTTTCATGGAGAAGGAGTTACTTGGCTTCCAGCTCCAAGTATCTTCCCCAAGCTTAGCTTGTATTGTATTGCATGCTTGCTTAAAGAGTGTTATTTGGTTATCCCATCTCCTACCAATGATATCTTGCATGCTCTACCTTCCAAAACACAGAATACCCTCGCATCAATCGATATACCTAGTTTACCTTTCAACTCAGGATGTGTAGTGATTAGGATACCCCAAGGGTGCTAGGGGTCAATGCCAGAGAGAAGTGGTTTGTCCATTCCCAATCTCCTTAACAAAGGAGTGGAATTTGTCCCTCGCAATCAATAACTTTTTCCATAGCCACAAGTTGCTTTGGGTTTAACCTCTCAGAGATATTTCCCTTTTAATATAATTATATGAACCCATTTTACTCACAACTTCTCTTTTAGCTCACAAATGTTTCAGATGGACTACTTACAAAAAAATATGTTCCAGATGGACTTTATCAAATAAGCATTGTTTATGGTGCTTAGGTCTGGGATTCCTAAACCTCTTTTCTCCTTTGGTTGACAAGCTTGACCATTTAACTTTGGCTTTTTTGTCCCTTCCCAAACATTTTTAAGTATCCTTTCTACTTCCCTGATTAATCTCCTAGGTACAAAGTATGATGCCGTCCAATACCTACATATGGCTAGCAGGACCGAATTCATAGGAGTCAATTTTGGTGGCCCAGTTATTGGCTCTGCTTGTCAGCTTATCCAGTAGACTCTGTTCGTAGTCGAATCCTGGGAATTAAACCTCTACCTAATCTCAACACGGTGTTCTCTGAGTTTAGGCATGAGGAAAGTCACATAAAGTTATGATGGGTACACAATCAAGTCCTACTTTAGAAGCCTCTGCCCTTATTTCCTTAGCAATTGGTTATTCCTCTTCCTCTTCTTCTCAACCCTCTGAATTCACAAGATATAGTGCTAGAAAAAACTATGGAGGTAGGGTTACCAAATATATACCACCTCTTCCTGTTTGTAAATATTGTAAGAAACCTGGCCATAAGGTTGAATAATGTTTTAAACTTCAAAAGGTTAAACAGTTCCAACAACCGAATCTTGGATCCAGGCCTCCACAATACCCACCACATCCACAAGGATCCCAACCACGCATGCAAATCAATTGGGGACAGGACCAAGGTCAAAATCCACGATTCTCTCCTAACTGGGGACCATCTAAGGGAGCTGTTGCCAATACCACCAATTTCCATTTTCCAGGACTCCCTGAGTCTCAACTGCCAACGCAAGGACAGGTAGAAGCCCTTTTACAACTACTATAAAAAAGCCAGCTGGCTGAAGGGTCTCAATTGTTGGGGTCAGAACTGGCTCCATCAGACTCCATGCAAGGTACCATGGCTTCTACACGTACTTGGTACATGAGAAGAGGTACTCCTGGATCATAGATTCGAGGGCCTCAGATCATATGACCTTTAGCTTATCTAGCTTATGTGCATGTAGAGCATTTCCAAGACCAAAATCAGTTAAGATTGCTAATGGAGGTAATCTCCAAGTCTTTGGAAAGGAACAATATATCTCACACATACCATAGTATTGCACGAGGTCTTATATGTGCCACAACTAAACTTTCATTTGATATCAATTGGAAAACTAACCATTGACAATAAGTGCTTAGCATTGTTCTCATCCTCTACGTGTTGGCTTTTGCAGATAACTATGTTGAAGATGATTGTCAATGCTAACAAATTAAAAGGGCTTTACATCATCAAACACAAGATAGGGAACAAGTCTTGGATGCTTTTAACTGCTATAGGAAGTTGTTTTGCAATAGAATTGCCTCAGGAACTGTATGTAATGACTCCCATATGACCTCATTCTTCAGTTTCACCTAAGACATGAACCTAGCTTTCCATTTAACTTAGTTCATACAGACGTATGGGGGCCCTCTAGAGTGGCAACCTTAAATGGAGCAAAGTGGTTCATACTTTTTGTTGATGACCATACAAGGGTGGCTTAAGTCTATTTGATGAAGCATAAAGCTGAAGTAGGAAGGATAATTAGGAATTTAATCAGACTGGTACAAAATCAGTTTAATACCACTATCAAAGTATTTAGGAGTGATAATGGAGCAGAGTATCTTGATCGAGAGATAAAATAATATATGACTAATCCAGACATTCACCATCAAACCTCGTTTGTCTATACACCTCAACAGAATGGCATTGCTAAGAGAAAGAATAGACATTTATTGGAAGTATCTAGGTCCATTATGTTTGCTATGAATGTACCAAAGTTCTATTGGGGAGAAGCCATTCTCAGCGCAACTTACTTAATAAACCGTATGCCCTCAAGGGTATTATCCTTTAACACACCTAAACAGTGCATGATCAACCAATATCCATACTCAAAATTATTCTCGGAGTTGTCATTTAAGAAGTTTGGATGTGTAGTGTATGCGTACACACCACTCCATCTTAGAACAAAGTAGATAGCAAGACTGTTCGTTGTATTTTTGGGGTATTCTAATACTCAAAAGGGGTACACATGTTATTGTCCTATCACAAGAAAATTCTTATAGTTTTAGATGTAATATTTGATGAACAACATGCGTATTATATCTCTGATACTGTGGATCCTGCTCCAGCGAGTGATTTACAAAGTTACTGGAGTATCCTAGATATTGCAACTTCAAGCTTACCTGATTGTTCTACTAATGTTCTAGATACTGATAAACAGCAAGGAAATACTGCAGGGGGTGACTACGGGCAGGATCCCAGGACTTCTGGAACCTTGACTGTTATTGTAAACAACATGCTAGAAGTGAACAGACATGTGGGACCCATAACTCGGGTATGTACTCGAAGAAATAACCCCACAGGTGGGCTGCAAATGCTCTCCAATGAGAATTCTGGTAACAACTATACTAACCATGCTGATAACTTACCTATTGTATTAAGGAAGGGGACCCGTGAGTGTACTAAACACCCTCTCTATACATTTCTGGCATATGATAAATCAGGATGCAATTTAGGTGGTTTCACATGCAGTCTAGATAAACAATGGATTCCATCTAACATAAATGAGGCCTTAACTAGTCCTAATTGGAAGACTGCAGTAGATAATGAGTTAGAAGCATTATTGAAAAACAAAACCTGAGATATAGTACCTCTTAAGCCTAGAATAAAAACTATAGGATGCAAATGGATGTTTTCTCTAAAATATAACACTAATGGAACAATTAGCCATCATAAGGCACAGCTAGTGGCTAAAGGATTTACCCAAACATATGGGGTGGACTATATAGACACTTTTGCACCGGTAGCTAAACTCAATACTATTCCCATAATTTTTTCTTTGGCTGTGAATCTTGATTTCCCTTTATTCCAATTAGATGTTAAGAATGCATTTTTAAATAGGGACTTACATGAAAAAGTATATATGGATACCCCCGGAGAGAGTAATAAGAATAAAAATATGGTATGTAGACTTAGAAAATCTTTGTATGGACTTAAACAATCTCCAAGGGCATGGTTTAAACGGTTTACCACGGCTGTAGTGGAATATGGGTTTATACAAACCCAAAGTGATCATACATTGTTTATTTGTTTTTCTAATACTCATGTTATTACTGTACTTATTGTGTATGTCGATGACATAATACTTACTGGGAATGATTATATAGGAATAGAACAAATCAAGAAACAGTTTTTCCATTGAATTTGAAGTCAAACACCTAGGGAGATTACAATATTTTCTAGGTATGGAGGTGGCAAGAACTAGTAACAGTATGTGCATTTCTCAGAGAAAATATATCTTGGTCTTATTAAATGACACTGGTATGTTAGGAGGTAAACCAGCTATCACCCCTATAGAACCTAGGTAAAAACCTAAGAAGGACTGGAATAACACCCCTACGGATAAACTGAGATATCAACAACTAGTAGCAAAACTTATTTGAAAGCTGCTCCCAGACAAGGTTTGTCGTTTACAAAAAATTTGGATAGGCAACTTCTTATATATACGGATGCAGACTGGGTCGGGTTAAAAATAGATACGCGCTCTACTACTGGATATGACACATTCTTACTTACAAAAGATATGACACATTCTTATGGGGTAATCACTGGGAAAAGTAAGAAACAAGCAGTTGTCTCGAGTAGTAGTGCAGAGGCAGAATTACAGGCGTTAGCACTTGGGCTTTGTGAATGACTTTGGATAAGAAGAGTGCTTGCTGAACTAGGTCAAGATATTATTACACCTATGCGGATTTATTGTGATAATATTTATGCAATTAACATGGTTGAGAATCCTATCCAACACGGTAAATCAAAACACGTGGAGATTGATAAGCACTTCATAAGAGAAAAGATTGAAAACAACATCATCAAGATTGAACACGTGGTAGATTTCTTCACCAAACCAGTTCCACACGCATCTTCCTTACACTTGTTGACAAACTTGGGTGTATAAATATATGCACCAAGTTTGAGGGAGAGTATAGAAATACATAGGATTTACTTACCAAATGTATAATGGAGGATATACGTATTAGTATATATAGAATAGTGTATAGAATGTTAGTTGGATGGAGGGCCACATTGTTACCGTTATAACGATGTATCCATTGGGTTGATGTCTTCAGTCAGGACTAGTATAAAAAGGACAGAATATATATACAAAGATACAACTGAAATCTTTTCAGTTTTTCATACTACTGTTGTTCAATTCTCCAAGATTCAATATTTTCAAATTTGTTCACCAGTCTTGCTTAAGGATGTTCATTGAATTAGGGTCTGTGAAGAGGTTCTCAAAGAAACTGGTGGCCATATCTTTCACCTAAGAGTAGTCCTCGATCGTATCACCCTCATTTTCTATCCTAAGCACCTGTTCCTATTGAGATATATGTCGATCATACGGGGCTCAGACCAATATTATATTCAAACTCAAATACCGTACGAAAGAGAGAAATGTAACACATTTGTATATATGTTAATATATAAACTGCATGCTACACCAATGTAAATACATAAATGTGTATATTTAAAGTTCACACAAGTAAACTTAAAATAAGGTATTTTTAGCCATTGGTGACAGGCATTTCTGTCAGGTAATCCCAACGGCACAATTACGCTACCTTCTTTATACGTGTCTTCCTTTCATCTTTGTAAGCTATAGAGTGAGAAACTGAGAGAATGGAAAATAATGAAGTATGATTGTCTTTCCTCTTGCGTGTTCTTTGCTCAATTCAGCTTTCCTTTATTCAATT
>AP025127.1:0-32686 GCA_036186865.1 Eustoma russellianum
GTTCTGCCTGCGGAACGACAGCGGGGTCGTGTGCGGGACGGCGAGCACCCGCGCGCACAGCTCCTGTCGCGCCGTGGCGAACTCGTCGTCGGACACCCGGTTCGCGCCCGTGACGACGACCGGCGGCAGGACCTCGTAGCCGACGTAGAACAGGGTGCCGTGCTGCAGGGGGAAGAGCAGCTCGTCGAGGTGCCCGTGGACGCCGCGGGGTCCGAGGTCCGGGCCGCGCCCGCCGACCGTGGTCACCACCAGCGCCCGCTTGCCGGCGAGCGGACCCTCGCCGTAGCGCAGGGTGCGGCCGGGGTGGTCGGGGATCGGTGACGCCGTAGGCGAAGCCCTTGAGGAACACGCGGTCGAACCAGCCCTTGAGGATCGCGGGCATGCCGTACCACCACAGCGGGAACTGGACGACCAGCGTGTCGGCGGCCGCGACCTTGTCCTGCTCGGCGCGCACGTCCGCGCTCAACGCACCGGCGGCGTAGGCCTGGGCCGACACCGGCCCGACCCGGAACCGCTCGTCCGGGTCGTGGCCGTAGTCCGCCGCCGTGACCACCGGGTTCCAGGCCATGGCGTGCAGGTCGGAGACGACGACCTCGTGCCCGGCCCGCGCGAGCGCGGCGACGCCCGCGTCCTTCAGCGCGCCGTTCAGCGAGCGGGGCTCGGGGTGGGCGAGGACCCAGAGGACCTTCACGCGACGAGCTCGACGATCGCGGCGAGCCCCTGGCCGCCGCCCATGCACATCGTCTCCAGGCCGTAGCGGCTCCCGCGGCGGCGCATCTCGTACGCCAGGGTCGTGAGGATCCGGCAGCCGGTCGCCCCGGCCGGGTGACCGAGGGAGATCCCCGAGCCGTTCACGTTGAGCCGCGGCTCGTCCGAGGGGAGGCCCCACTCCCGCAGGCAGGCGATGACCTGGGCCGCGAACGCCTCGTTGACCTCGATCAGGTCGATGTCCGCCCACCCCAGCTCGGCGCGCCGGAGCGCCGTGGCGACCGCGGGGACCGGGCCGATCCCCATCGTCCGCGGTGGCACCCCGGCCAGCGCGGAGGTCACGATGCGGAGGAACGGGGTGAGGCCCAGCTCGGCCGCCCGCGCGGCGGTGGTCACCACACAGACCGACGCGCCGTCGCTCTGTCCGCAGGCGTTGCCCGCGGTCACCGTGGCGTCCGGGTCCTCGTGGCGGCGGACCGGCCGCAGCCGCGCCAGGTCGTCCAGGGTGAGACCGGCGCGCGGGTGCTCGTCGAGGGCCACCACGGTCTCCGGCGTGCGGCGGGTGCCCGGCACCGTGACCGGCACGATCTCCTCGGCGAACCGGCCCTCCTTCGTCGCCGCGACGGCCTTCTCCTGCGAGGCGAGCGCGAACTCGTCCTGCTCGGTGCGGCTGATCGCGTACTCGGCGCGCAGGTTCTCGGCGGTCTCGAGCATGCCGCCGGGGACCGGGAAGTGCACCCCGCCCGCGGTGGTGCGGCCCCGGGTGATCCGGTTGACCATCCGCAGCTCGTCGCCGCGGACGCCCTTCTGCAGGCCCAGCGCGTAGTACTCGGCCTGGCTCATCGCCTCGACGCCACCGGCGACGACCAGGTCCGCCCAGCCCTGCCCGACGGTGAGCGCCGCCTGCAGGACGGCCTGCAGCCCGGAGCCGCAGCGGCGGTCGAGCTGCATGCCGGCCACGCCGACGCCGAGCCCCGCGTTCAGCGCGGCGACCCGGCCGATGGCGGGCGCCTCGCTCGTCGGGTAGCAGTAGCCGAGCACGACGTCGTCGACGTCGCCCTCCCCCAGCCCGGTCCGGGCGATCAGCCCCTGCAGGGCCTGGGTGGCCAGGTCCGCGGCGGTCAGGGTGGCGAACACCCCGCCGTCGACGCCGACCGGCGTGCGCACCGGGTCGCAGACGACCACGTCGGACGGGCTCACGTCGGGACCTCCGTGCTGTACAGCCGCGCCGCGAGCTCGCGCAGCGCGGCGGCCTTGATCTTGGAACCGTTGGTGCCGACGGTGGTCGGCATCTGCTCGACGAGGTGCACGGAGTCGGGCACCTTGAACGTCGCGAGCGCCTGGGCACACCAGGCCCGCAGCGCGGCCGGGTCCGGGGTGGTGCCGGGCACGGCCTCGACGAACGCGACGGCCCTGGTGTCCCCGTCCACCGTGACGCCGACGACCTTGCTCCGGGCCACGTCCGGGTGCTCGGCCAGGCGGATCTCGATCTCGGCGGGCTCCACGAGGAAGCCGCGCAGCCGGAACGAGTCGCCCATCCGGCCCGCGTAGTCGAACGCGCCGTCCGGGTGGACCGTGCCCAGGTCGCCGGAGCGGAACCAGCCGTCGGCGGTGAACGAGCGCGCGCGGATCGCACCGTCGATGTCGCCGAGGTAGCCGTCGACCACGGCGTACCCGCGGAACTGCAGCTCGCCGGGCTCGCCCTCGGGCGGCGGCCCGCCGGTGACCGGGTCGACGGCGCGCACCTCGATGTCCGGGGACACGGGTCGACCGCCCGCCCGCCAGCGCGCGGGCGCCGGGTCGTGCTCGAGCCAGAACGACAGCAGCGAGAACAGCTCGCTGGAGCCGAAGATCCCCATGGTCGCGGTGCTGGTCTCCTTCTCGGCCCACTCCGCGACCTGGATGGACTTGCCGTAGAAGTCCCCGATGAGCAGGCGGCGCCACGCGGACAGGTCGCCGCCGTGGGCGCGGTGGCTCTCCATCAGCCGCCCGGCCACGTCGTCCGCGCTGGCCAGGTGGGTCACCCCGAACTCGCCCATGTGGGCCACGACCAGGTCGTCGTCGAACGTGGGCTCCAGCAGCGCCGCCCCGCCGGCGGCGATCGCGGCGAGCGCCGGGACGTAGCCGAAGACCCCGGACAGCGGCAGCACGACCAGGCTGACCGACTCCGCGTCCCAGCCGCCCGCGGCGGCGACGTTCCGGGCGTGGGTGGCCACGCCGCTGCCGAGGTGGGCGGCGAGCTTCGGCATGCCGGTCGAGCCGGAGGTCGTGAACGCCACGGCCAGGGCGTCCCGGGTGCCGCGCAGCGCCTGCGGGTCGGCCGCGTCCGACGGCGGGCTCGGCACCCAGGCCCCCGCGCCGACGTCGTAGGTCGCGGCGACGGCCTCGTCCGCGGGTGGACGGCCGGGTCCGGTCACGACGGCGATGCCGGGGGCGGGCACGTCCGCCTCGGCGACCGCCTCGCGCAGCCTCGCCCGCAGGTCCAGGCCGAGGAAGTCGTGGGCGATCAGCACCACCCGCGGCCGGGCCCGGTCCAGGACGTGCGCGACGTCCGCCACGCCGTAGCGGGTGTTGATGCCGATGACGTGGGCGCCGAGCGCGGCCGCGGCGAACTGCGCCACCAGCGACTCGGACCAGTTCGGCAGCCACACGCCCACGCAGTCGCCCTCGCCGACGCCGTGGGCCCGCAGGTCCTCGCGCAACGTGAGGACGCGCGCCACCAGCTCCGCCCGGGTGACGCGGCGCGGCGCGGGCCCGCCGTCGATGACCACGGTGCTCCCCGGCGCGGCCGCGGCGGTGTCGGCCAGCAGGTCGGCGAGGGTGGTCGTGCGGCCGGTCATGCGGCACCCCGGCTCTCGCCGGGCGCCCAGCTCGCCGAGCCAGCCGTGCAGGACGTCGGCGAAGCCCTCGACCTCCTCCATCGGGTAGTGCCCGATGCCCTCCAGCAGGGTGTAGCGGGAGTCCGGGATGAGCTCGGCGGCGCGGCGGACGTCCGCGGGGTCGAGCCACAGGTCGTCGTCCCCGACGACGAGGTGGGTCGGGCAGGCCACGCCGTCGAGCGTCGCCAGCACGTCGTGGGTGGCCCAGCCGATGAGGTCGCTGGTGGAGATCTCGGGGTCCTCGCGGCGGTGCATGCGCGCGATCAGCTCCGCCCGCTCGGCCGCCACCCGCCGCCCGACGACGGCGAGCGTGCCGAGGTAGGTCCGGTCCGAGCGGCTGGGCGCGGCCGAGTCGACCAGCTCGCGCTCCAGCCCGCGCACGCTCAGCATCGTCGAGTCGGTGCCGCCGTGCGCCGCCAACGCGACGGCGCCGGCCAGGCGTTCGCCGCGACGCACCGCGAGCTGCAGGGTGATGGCGCCCCCGATGGAACAGCCGACCACGAAGGGCCGGTCCATCCCGAGCCGGTCCATGAGCTCCTCGCACCACTGCGCGTAGACGCCCAGGTCCCGCACCGGGCCGCCGGGGGCGGGCTCCGAGCGACCGTGCCCGGGCAGGTCCGGGACCACCACCCGGTAGCCCAGCTCGGCGAGCCGCGGCTGGACCTCCCGCCACTGCACACCGTTCTGGCCCGCCGTGTGCAGGCACAGCACCGGCCGGCCCTCGCCCTCCTCGAGCACGAAGGCGCGGGTCCCGCCCACCTCGACGTAGTCGGCCCTCATCGTGTCCCCTCCGTGCGGGCGAACGCCCGCGCCTCGTCGACCAGCGCGACGACCGCCGCGGTCAGCCGCAGGTACTCGTAGGCACTGCCCTCGACCTCGAACTCGTCGCGCAGGGTCCGCTCGGTGAAGTCGTTCCGCGGACCGGTCAGCAGCCCGGCCCACACGACGTCGGGCGCGGAGACGACGAACGTCGGCCCGTCCGGTGTCCGGGTCCCGGCCTCGAGCACCTGTCCCTTGTAGACGCGGAACACCACCAGGTCGCCGCCGAGGCGCAGGCCGAGGGTGCCGTCCCAGGTCCCGGTGGCCCGGGTGAACGCGGCCGAGTCGCCGAGCGCGGTGGCCAGCGCCCGCGCCCACTCCACGGACGGGAAGGACCGGCCGAGCCGGGCGCGGCGGTCGTCGACCGCCTCGCGCGCCGTGACCAGCGCGGCGGTCCGGCCCACCTGCACGACCTCGTCGTGCTGGTTGCGGACCACCACGTGCCTGCCGACGACACCGTTGCGCAGCGCCGACGTGCGACGGGTGCGGGTCACCGTCATCTCGTAGGTGACCGAGTCGCCGACGTGGATCGGCGCCACGAAGTCCCAGTGCGTGTCGAACGCCGCCTCGACGTGCGCCGACAGGCCGCGCTCGTGGTGCCAGCCGAAGAAGCCGGCCAGGCCCAGCGGACCGTGGACCAGCGGGCGGCCGTCGGCGGACCGGCCGTGCTCGGTGTGCAGCGCGGCCCGGTCCCCGCTGACCTCGGCGAAGGCCGCGACCACCGCCGCGGAGAAGCTCCGCGCCGGGCCGGTGTAGACCTGCCCGACCTCGAAGTCCTCGAAATGGGGCGCGGCCGTCCCTGCCCCGGGCCCACCGGCGTGCACCGGGGACCCGGTGGTGGCACTGGTGCTCATCGACCGTCCTCTCCGACGGGCCGTCGCGATCGTCGTCCCCGACGGGCTCGCGACGACATGAACGAACGTTCTTACGTCTTCCATGCAATCAGCAGCTTCCCGGCCCGTCAAGAGCAGGAGCGTCGTGGCGGGTGCGCTACCGTGAGCGACATGAACGACCGTTCCCCGACCCTGGTCGCCGAGACGGGGCGGCGGAACGAGGCCGCGATCCTCAACGCCGCGATCCACGCCTTCGGCACCCAGGGGTTCAACGGCGCCTCGATGCGCGACGTGGCCCGCGGCGCCGAGACCAGCCTGTCCAACCTCTACAACTACTTCCCGTCGAAGTCCAAGCTGCTGGCCGCGGCGCTGCGACACGCCAACGCCGAGCTGCGCAGCCGCGTCCTGTCGGCCGTGGAGCTGGCCGGCGACGACGCCCCGTCCCGCATGCGCGAGGCGGTCCGCGCGCACGTCGGGTTCGTCGTCGAACACCAGACGGCGACCCTGGTGGCGACCAACGAGCTCCGCTACCTCGACCCCGGGGACCGCGCCGCACTGGTGGAGGACCGGGACGCCACCCAGGACGCCTTCGAGCGCATCGTCGCCCAGGGCGTCGCCGACGGAGCCTTCCGCACGCCCTACGCCACCGACGCGGCACGCACGATCCTCGGTGCCGTCGCGGCGATCGCGAGCTGGTACCGCCCGGACGGCGCACTGGGCCGCGGCCAGCTCGCCGAGCAGTACGCGCGCTACGCCCTCGCCCTGCTCGAGGCCCCCCTCACGCACTGACGCCCGCCGCCGGGGGCGACCCGGCGAGATGCCTCTTGTCCGTTGTGACCCGAGTCGCTAGCGTCCTAAGAACGATCGTTCGTACTCGTGTCGGAGCTCCTCGTTCTCCGGCACCCTCACCGCCGCACCGTTGCGGCCTGGAGGTGGACCCGGATGGACCAGCACGCACCCCCGAAGAAGATGGGCCGGCTCGCTGCCGCGGCGGTCTTCGCCACCGCGCTCGAATGGTTCGACTTCCTCATCTACGCCACGGCCGCCGCCCTCGTGTTCGGGCACCTGTTCTTCCCCTCGGTCAGCCCGGTGGCCGGCACCCTGGCCTCCTTCGCGACGTTCGCCGTCGGCTTCGTCGCGCGACCGCTCGGCGGCATCATCGCCGGGCACGTCGGCGACCGCTTCGGCCGCAAGCCCCCGCTGGTCGCCGCCATGCTGCTGATGGGCGTGGCGACGTTCGCGATCGGCGTCCTGCCCGGGTACGCGACCATCGGGATCTGGGCACCGGTCCTGCTGGTGGTCGCCCGCCTGGTCCAGGGCCTGGGCGTCGGCGCCCAGTGGGGCGGCGCCGCACTGCTGCTCACCGAGCACGCCCCGGTCGAGCGGCGCGGGTTCTACGGGTCGCTCGTGCAGACCGGCGCCATCGCAGGAGCGGTCGCGGGCAACCTCTTCTTCCTCCTGCTGACCACCGTCCTGTCCGAGGAGCAGTTCGTCGCCTGGGGGTGGCGCGTCCCGTTCCTCTCCGGCCTCGCCCTGGTCCTGATCGGCGCCTACGTGCAGCTCAAGATCGAGGACACCCCGGTGTTCCACGACCTGCAGCAACGGTCGGCGGAGTCCCGGCGCGACGCCGGACTGCGCAAGGCACCGCTCGTCCAGGCCGTGCGGCACTACTGGCGCGAGATCCTGCAGGCCGCGGGCGCGTTCTTCGTCGTCAACGCCACCTTCTACATCCTGATCAGCGGGATGCTGAGCTACGCCACCACACAGGTCGGCATGTCCCGGTCGGCGATCCTGTGGTGCGTCATGGGCGCGGGCCTGACACAGGTCGTCTCGATGCCGTTCTTCGGCGGTCTGACCGACCGGATGGGCTCGCGGAAGAAGCTCTACCTGACCGGCACGGTGCTGATGGCGGTCTGGGCCTTCCCGATGTTCCTGCTGATCGACACCGGCTCGCTGCCACTGGTGTTCCTCGCCCTGCTGGTCGGGTTCACCATCCACGCGACGATGTACGGCCCCCAGGCCACCCTGTACGCCGAGATGTTCCCGGCGGACGTCCGCTACTCGGGTGCCTCGCTGGGCTACCAGTTCGCCTCGGTGTTCGCCGGCGGCCTCGCCCCGTTCATCATGACCGCGTTGCTGGCGGGCACGGGTGCCTCCTGGTCGGTCGCGCTCTACATCATCGCCACGTCCGTGGTCACCTTCGTCGCGGTGGCGACGCTGAAGGAGCGCTACCGCCGCGACCTCTACGAGACCTCCGACGCCGAGGCGGCCGGGACCGTCGCCACCCCGGGCTGAGCGCTCCGGCCGGCTCCCGGATCCACCGCGCTCGATCCGGTCCCCGGAGGACGGCCCCTGCCGGGAGCTGTCCGACGACGCCCCCCGCCACACGCGCCCCGGTCGGCGGCCACCGTTGCCGAACCGGGCGGTCCCCGGAGCCGGCGGCGAGACCTGGTGTGGTCATCCGCGATCCTCGGCGCGGATGCGGCCCTCGCTCCGAGCCCGACGAGGCGCATGCCCGGGCCACTCCCCGGCGCACCGCCTCGAGCGGATCATCCCGCCACGGGCGGTCCGGGGCGCCGGGCCGGACGACCGCGTACGCCGGACCCCGGGCCCCGTCCGGTCACCCACATCAGACCCGTGACGACGACCGCGAGCCAGGCCCCGCCGAGCGTCCAGCTGGTCGCGACGTCGGTGACCCAGTGCACCCCCAGGTAGAGCCGGCTGAGGCTGATCGTGAGGACGGCGGCGGCGGCGACGGCGCCGACCACGACCCGCCACCCGGTGGACCGCACCGCGCGCCCCAGGACCACCGCGATGATCCCGATGACCACGATCGCGCCGAGGGCGTGGCCGGAGGGCAGCGACAGGTCGGGCTCGACGACCAGCTGGGTCGCCACCGGCGGGCGGGTGCGGCCGTAGAGGTCCTTGAAGGTCGGTACCAGCACCGCCACACCACCGGTCGCGACGGCGACGGCCAGTGCGTCCCACCAGCGACGCGTCACCAGCAGGACGGCGACGGCCGCCGCCGCGAGCAGCAGCGTCCCGTTCGTACCCCCGTAGCGGCTGACCGCCTCCATCAGCGACGTCAGGTCCGGGGTGCGGTGGGCGATCATCCAGTCCAGCACCGGCCGGTCGGCCCCGGCGACGATGCGGTTCGGGGCGTCCTCCACCGCGTCGACGACGACGGCCTGCCCGGTGTAGAACGCCACCGCCGCACCCGATCCCCACAGTAACGGGCCGGGGACCCGGACGTCGCGACCGATCAGCGGGCCCGACGTCACCAGGCCCGCCCGGTGGGCGAACAGGACGACCGCGACGAGCAGCCATCCGAGTGTCAGGACGAGTCCCGCGGCCTGCTGTGCATCGGCGGTGTTCACCGTGCAACTGTCCCGCGCCGGTGCTGTGGCGGCGCTGAGAACGCCGGCGCGGGAGGTACGGGGACACCGACGCGACCGTCCGGGCTCACGGCTGCGTCTGGTACTCCCGCGCGACGTCGACCAGCATCTGGTGCATCGCCAGCTCCGCCGGCGCCCGCAGCCGGTCCGGCCGGTGCGCCAGCAGCACCCGCCGCGACGGCGCCTCCCGTCCGAGACCGAGCACCCGCACGTCGGGACGGGGTGCGCTGACCGCCGTCCGCGGGGCCAGCGCCACCCCGACGCCGACGCTGACCATCGCCTGCGCCTCCTGGTAGTCGTTCGCCTCGAAGGCGATGCGCGGGGAGAACCCGGCGGCCCGGCAGCTGCGGTCCAGCACCTCGGCCACCGGGTGGTCGTGGGCGCGGACGATCCAGTCCTCGTCGGCCAGCTCGGCCATGGTGACGCTGCGGCGGCGGGCGAGGCGGTGGTCGTCGGCGACGACGAGGACGGTCGGGTCGTCGAGCAGCGGGGTGAGCGAGAACTGCCCTGGGTCGACCCGGTCCCAGGCGTAGTCCCAGAGCAGCGAGATCCCGACCCGGCCGCTCTCCAGCATCGCGATGAGCTCGTCGTGGCGGGCGCTGCGGACGTCGAGCCGGATGTCGGGGTACTGGCGGCGGAAGCGGCTGACGACCCGTGGCATCAGCGCGCTCGCGATCGTCGGGAACGTACCGATCGCGAGCGTCCCGCGGCGCAGCCCGGCCAGCTCGGCGAGGTCCGCCTCGGCGGCCTCGAGGCGGCGCAGCACGTGCCGGGCGTGCCCGGCGAGCACTGCGCCGGCCTCGGTGGGGAGCACCCCGCGGGCCTGGCGCTGCAGCAGCGGCTGGCCGGCCTCCTTCTCCAGCCGGCGCAGCTGCTGGGACACCGCCGACGGTGAGTAGCCGAGCTGTTCGGCGGCCGCGGTCATGGAGCCGGAGTCGAGCACCGCGGCGAGCAGTGCGAGCCGTCGGACGTCGAGCACGGGGGCCTCCGGGGGCCGGTCGGCCGCGCGAAGCGACCGATGACGAGGGGTCGGTGAATCAGCATTCTGCTAGGGGTCGTGCAGTTCTGCTTCACGCTGCCGAGCTGAGTAGTCGCGCGCCGATGCCGGTTCCCCGCCCCGTTCCGGCCCTCGTCATCCTGAAGCAGGACTTCACGAGGGTGCCACAACTCGTGATTGTGCTGCACGTCGGTCGGCGTCACCGTCGACGACGTCGCCGACCCCCGGCGGCCGCGCCGCAACCCCGGGAGCAGCCATGCGAGACATCTCCGCCACGTGGATGCGCGGTGGGACCAGCAAGTGCTGGGTCTTCGACGCCGACGACCTCCGGGTCGACGGCCGCACCGCGGACGAGGTGCTGCTCCGGCTCTACGGCAGCCCGGACCCGCGCCAGATCGACGGCGTCGGCGGCGCGACGTCCACCACCAGCAAGGCCGTGATCCTCTCCCGCAGCACCCGCCCCGGCGCGGACGTCGACTACACCTTCGCCCAGGTCGGCATCGCCGACGGCCGGGTGGACCGGACCAGCAACTGCGGGAACTGCTCCGCGGTCGTCGGGCCGTGGGCGCTGCGCCGCGGGTGGGTCGTCCCCACCGGGGACGTCACCGAGGTCCGCGTGCACAACACCAACACCGGCCAGCTGATCGTGCTGGAGGTGCCGACCCCCGGCGGGCGCGTCGTCGAGGAGGGCCACGAGCACATCCCCGGGGTCCCGACCCCCGGCGTCGGCATCCGCATGTGGTTCGTCGACCCGGCCGGTCGCACGACCGGGTCGCTGCTGCCCAGCGGGAACCCGGCCGACGTCGTGCACGGCGTGCCGGTCACCCTCGTCGACGCCGGCGCCCCGGTCGTCGTCGTCCCGGCGGCGGCCGTCGGGATCACCGGGCACGAGTCGCCCGCCGAGATCGACGCGCTGCCGGGCCTGCTGGACCGGCTGGACGTGCTCCGCCGGGCCGCGGCCGTCCGCATGGGCCTGGCCGACACCCCGCGCGACGCCGCCCGCGCCGTCCCCAAGCTGGCGCTGGTCGCCGAGGGCGCGCCGGGCCGGTCCGACGTGGCCGTCCGCATGCTGTCGATGGGGCGCACCCACCCGGCACTCGCCGTGACCGGCAGCATCGCGCTCACCCTTGCGACCCGCACCGCCGGTACCGTCCTGCACGACCTCGTCGCGACGGAGCGGGAGGACCTGCTGATCGACACCCCGGCCGGCGTGATCGCCACCGTGCACGGCAGCCGTGACGGCCTGCCCGCGGTCGCGGTCCGCCGCACCGCGCGCCGGATCGCGGACGCGCTCCTGGCCCTGCCGGAGCCCGCGACCGCCGCCACCGTCCCGACCGCCGCGGTGCACGCCGCCTGACACCGCCCCGGGACCGGCACCACCGGCCGGCTCCCGCCCACACCCGGACCGCTCCGAGTCACGAAGGACAACGATGTCACCCCAACTCCTCTCCGTCCTGGTCCTGGCCGGCATGTTCGTCGTCGCGACGATGCTGCCGATCAACATCGGGATCCTCGCCTTCGTCGCCTCGTTCGTGGTCGGGACGTTCGCCCTCGGCCTCGACGAGAAGGAGATCTTCGAGGGCTTCCCGGTCTCGCTGTTCATCACCGTCGTCGGCGTCACGTACCTGTTCTCCGTGGCCAAGCTGAACGGCACCATCGACCTGCTCGTCGACGCCGGGATCCGCCTGGTGCGGGGCCGCGCGATCCTGGTGCCCTGGGTGCTTTTCGCCGTCGCCGCGGTGCTCACCGCACTCGGCACCTTCACCCCGGCCGCCGTCGCGCTGCTCGTCCCGGTCGGCATGAACTTCGCGTTCAAGTACCGCATCAGCCCGCTGATGATCGGCATGATGGTCATCTGCGGCGCGCACGCCGGGGCGTTCTCCCCGATGGCCGTCTCCGGGGCACTGGTCTTCGGGATCGTCGCCGACTCCGGCCTCGCCGTGTCCCAGGCCGTGCTGTTCTTCGCCAGCCTCGCGTTCAACGCCCTGCTCGGCGGCATCACCTACCTGCTGCTGCGCCGTCGTGGCGAGGAGAGCTTCGTCGAGCGGCCCGAACCCGCCGACGACGACGAGCTGCCCACCGGGGGCGGCGGTGTGGCGACGATGGTCCGCACGCAGCCCCGCGTCGTGACCTGGCAGCAGCGCGCCACGCTCGTCGCGCTGGTCGGCCTCGTCGTCGGCGCCCTGGCCTTCCACCTGCAGATCGGCTTCCTGGCCCTGGCCGCCGGTGCCGTCCTGGCCCTGATGGACCGCGACAACCTCGGCAAGGCGATCGACGGCATCAGCTGGCCGACGATCCTGCTGGTCGCGGGCATGGTCACCTACGTCGGTGTACTGGAGCACGCGGGCACCATCGAGTGGGTGTCCGAGGGCGCCGTGCACCTGGGCGCCCCGCTGCTGGTGGCCCTGGTCCTGTGCCTGGTCGTCGGCATCACCTCGGCTTTCGCGTCCTCGACGGCGATCCTGACCGCGGTGATCCCGATGGCGATCCCGCTGCTGCTGACCGGTTCGCTGCCCGCGGCGGGCGTGATCGCGGCGATGGCCATCTCCACCACGATCGTCGACGTGTCCCCGTTCTCCACCAACGGCGCCCTGGTGCTGGCCAACGCCCGGGGTGTGGACCGCACCCGCTTCTACCGCCAGGTCATCACCTACACCTGCGGGATCGTGGCCCTCGGCCCGCTCGCCGCGTGGGCGGTCCTGGTCCTGCCCGGGGCGTTCTGACCCCGCCGGCCAGTACCCCCGACGACGTCGGGACGGGACCCCACCCACGCGACCGGGGCATCCCTGACCGACCTCCGTGTGCCGGTACCCGCTCCCCGCGGGTGCCGGTACACGGCCGTCCTGGGCCCGGGCTGCCTGCCCGCCGACGACGACCACGCCGTCCGCGCCCGGCTGCTGCAGTCCCCGCGGCACCGGACACCCGCGCACCCCGCGGAGTGGGCTGTGGTGCGCATCGACCCGATGGCCGTCTGTGCTCCCCCGCCGTCGCGGACACCGACGAACAGCACGGTCGGGGGGCCACGACGGGACGGCCCGGGACATCGATGCGGACGTCGCCTGCCTGGTCCGCGACGAGGCCGGCGACGGACCGCTGGGGACCGGCCCGCGCTCCACCGTGAGATGGGCGTCGACGCCGCAGCGAGGCCGCCCGCTCGAACGTGTCCCCGGCCGCAGGGGCGCGGTCGCGACGCTGCGCGACCGGGTCCGGATCTCATCCTGCAGCGCGCGGGACGCCGTGGCCTCCGTCGCCCCACTGCGTTCGATCAGCCGGGTCCGGCCGTCGAAGTCCCGGAACCGACACATGGCGACGTAGCTGCCGGTGATGTCGCCCGCCCGTCGGACGACCTCGATGCTGCCGTGGGTACCCATCGGCAGCGGAGGTCGGGCCCCGCCGATCACCCGCCGCTCGATCGAACCCCGCACGGCCGGCGTCGGTGTCCGTCGGATTCGAACCTCGTGTGGACCGCAACCGCGCTGACGCAACGCTCTGAGCTGCGACGGAGTGCGGCGGGCCGGGCTCGAACCGGCAACCTGACGGGTCCTGAGTCGTGTTAGCGCAGGTCATCAGCCGCGAGCGACGCTGTTCGTTCAGCCTGCTCACAGCACGGGTGGATCATTGACGGTGTGCGATCACGGAGCGGAGTACGGCGCGGTAAGCGTTGACATAGGCGTTGGCTTCGATCACACGACATCGGATCAGATCAGCGGCTCGGTCCGAGCACGACAACACCCAGGCCCCGTGAGCGTGGCCGGCTGGGCTCACCGCCGTCCTCTCGCAGCCTCGAGCTCAATAGCCCATCAACAGTGTTCGGGCGTGCGGACGCTCGACCATGATGATCGCTGGCACGTTCTTCGAGGAGCGGTTCGATGTCCCCCTACGTTTCTGGGACGGGACTGTCCGATCTCCGGTGTATCTGGTCCGACGCGCCGAGCTCTGCTCGGCAGGAGGAGCAGCCATGACAGAGACGATCTGTCCTGTGCCGGATCGAATTGACCAGCAGCAACTCGCCAACAACTCAACCAACGCCGCCCGGGAAGAAGGGGTTGAGCTCGTCGGCCCAGGCGGGATGCTCACCGGGTCGACCAAGACAGCGCCCGAGAGCGCGCTGGAAGCCGGGATGAGCGAGCACCTGGGCTACGACCGCCACGACCCCGCCGGGCGCGACGGGGCGAACTCGCGCAACGGGACCCGGACGAAGACAGTGCCCACCGAGATCGGGCCGGTCCAGATCGAGGTCCCGCGCGACCGGGACGCGTTCTTCGCACCGGCGATTGTGCGCAAGCGCCAGCGACACCTGAACGGGATCGACGAGATCGTGCTTCACCCAGAGAGAGGCGAATCTGTCGGCCGTGTGGGATGTGACGACTGGCCATCGAGCCAGGCCGCCTGATTGCCGGCTCATCCCAATCGGGAGTGTAGGAGTTGGGGTCTGAAGCCGCCGGTCTCGAGCAGGCTTCGGGCGATGTAGTTGGTCAGGTTGCGGAACCCGAGTGCGGAGCCGCGCAGGTGTTCGAGCCGTCCGTTGAGCGCCTCGGTCGGCCCGTTGCTGGTGCCGGGTCGTTCGAAGTAGGCGAGCACGTCGGCGGCTCGCTTCTTCAGGGTCCGGCCCAGGGTGGTGAGCTCGGTGAGCACCTTGGGGACGCCGGCGCTGAGGTCGGTGATCAGCTTCTCCATGAGCTCGCGGCCACGTTGCCGGTCCTCGTGGCGATAGGCGGCGATCATGCGCTCATAGACACCCCAGGTCGCCTCGACCTCGACGTGAGCGTCATCAACGAACAGCGCGCGTAGCCTGTCGCTCTGCTTGTCGGTGAGCAGGTCCGCGCCGGCGTGCAGCGTGCGCCGCGACTTGTAGAGCGGGTCGTCCCTGAACCCACGGTGCCCGTGGATCGCGAGTTGGACCCGGCGCCGGCACCTGTCGAGGGCGTCACCGGCCAGGCGCACGACGTGGAAGGGATCCATCACCGTGACCGCGTCCGGGATCTCCTCCGTAGCGGCGGTCTTGAACCCGGTGAAGCCGTCCATCGCGACCACCCTCGACCGCGTCACGGAAGGCGTCGTCGCGGTCGGCGAGCCAGGTCTTGAACGCCGCCTTCGTCCGGCCCTCGACCATGTCCAGCAGCCTTGCTGGGCCGGCGCCATCGCGGACCGGGGTGAGGTCGATGATCACGGTGACGTACTTGTCGCCACGCCTGGTGTGGCGCCAGACGTGCTCATCGACGCCAATGACCTTCACGCCTCGAACCGCGTGGGGTCGTTGATCAGCAGCTGATTGCCTTCGGCCAGGACCGCGTTGTTGGCGGTGTCCCACGCGACCCCGAGTCCCTCGGCGATACGGGCGACGGTGAGGTGTGCGACCACGATCCCTTCCAGCGCCCACCGCAACCCGGTGCGCGAGAGCTTCGCGCGTGGCTCCGCCGCGGCGCTGGTGTCTTGGCGCCACACGTGTCCGCAGTCGGCACAGGGGTAGCGGCGCACTACAACTTCCAGCACGGTCGGTCGCCAGCCCAGCGGCTCGTGGGCCAACCGCCGGATCACGGTGTCACGAGCAGCGCCTTCGCTGCCGCACCGTCGGCAAGACTGATCTGGTTCCACCACGCAGCACGCGAGGATCGCACGATCCGGTTCAAGTCGTTGCCCGGTCACGCTCAGACCGAGGCCGTCGAGTCGAGCGAAGGCGGTCAGGTCAGGGCGGCCGAAGCTGGCCGGCGGGGTAGCGTCGGACACGTCGAGGTCTTTCGGATGGATGGCGTAGGAACCTCCATCGTCGGGAGACCTCGACGTCTATCTGCGGACCGACGCGCCCGGCCGACCTACACCCTCATCTGGGAAGAGCCCGCAAAGCCGACGTGATTAGGTCGTCGGCTCGATTCCGACAGGCGGCTCCGGCGAACAGCCCCTGACCTGCGCAAACGCAGGGCAGGGGCGGTTCGGTTCTGGTGGTCGCGCGATGCGCTGGCCTCACGGCTCTGCCCGACACCGACGTCGCTCTCCTCTGCGACGGACCCCTCGCCGGCTGAGCGCTCGCGGCCGGCATCCTGTCCGTGTGCCGATATGCCTCGCTCCGCTCGGCAACGCAGCGTGGCGTTGTGTCGCGACCTGGACGTGCGAGGTGTCAACGGTGCGTCGGCGCGGCGATCGTTGTGTGCGCAGCGAGATGCTCCATGCCGCACGCGCGGCGCGCACGAACGCAACGCCCCGGAACGCCAACGACCCGTCATCGCTGCGACGCGCAACGCGTCTCCCGTCACGGCAATGGATCGCAACCACGACCCGCCCACGGCACCTCGCGGGACGGAGGGCAAGTTGACACAGTTGCGCTGCCATGGAACCGCGCTGGCTCTCTCGATGACCACCGGTGAAACAGTGCCGCTCCAGGCTTGCGCCTGGTGTTGCCTGGCCTCCTCGTGATCGGCCCGTCGGGGATCGTCAACGTGGTGCGGGTGTCGAGGCGGTCGGGTCCGACGGCTCGGCGGGGCGCGATCGTCTCGTGCGTTGGCGGACTACGGGAGCTTGGACGCGAGGACGTCGGCCGCCAGGATCTCGGGTGCTGCGCCGAGGAGGTGCTGGTTGGCCATCAGGGCTGCGACGATGGCGCCGTTGGCGTGGGCGTCGCGAGCGGCCTCGTCGGGGAATGCATCGAAGATCCAGAAGGTGTCGGCGTGGGTCCTCGCCGCGAACCAGACAATCGTTCCTACTTCTTCGTTGGCGAGTGCGACAGCGCCGGCGAGCAGATCGGCGAGCGCGTCGTGCTGTCCATCGGCCGCGACGATCTTGGCGACGAAGGCATACGGAAGTGATGCGGGTGTGGACATGAGGGGTTCTCCTTGAAGTCGGGGTTCTTCGTGGGGCGAGTTCAGCGTATGACGAGCGAGGGCCGGTGGGGAGTGGCGTATACGGCAGTATTGCTATCGTTCGCGCCATGCGTATCGGACTGATCGGGATCGACGGCTGCTTCGGTTCGGCGGTCGCGTCGGTCATCGACATCGTGCGGGTGGCCGACGGAGCCCGCGGCGATGTCGACCCGCGGATCGACCCGATCGAACTCGCCATCCTCGGACCGAAACGGCGAGTGACCACGACGGCATCGATGACCCTGTCGGTGGACCACCCGCTGTCGGAGTCCGGAGAGTTCGACGTGGTCGTCGTCCCTGCGCTTGGAACCCTCACGGCCGCCGCGACCCACGACGCCCTCCAGAGCCGAGATGCTCGTTCGGTCATCGCCTCACTCGGGCGCCTCGACGACGCGACCACCCGGATCGCCGCGGCGTGCACCGGCGTGTTCGCCGTCGCCGAGACCGGACGGATGCATCATCGGCGGGCGACGACCAGCTGGTTCCTGGGGCCGGAGTTCCTGAAGCGCTATCCGACCGTCGCCCTCGATCTCGACACCATGGTCGTGGTCGACGGGAACCTCGTCACCGCCGGCGCCGCCTTCGCCCACATCGACCTCGCGCTCTCACTCGTGCGATCGATCAGCCCCGACCTGGCCCAACATGTCGCCAAGCTCCTCATCATCGACGAGCGCCCGTCGCAGGCGGCCTTCGTCGCCTACGAACATCTCCGGCACGAGGACCCGATCGTCGTCGAGTTCGAACGCTTCGTGCGCGTCCGCCTGGACGAACCGTTCAACGTCGCCGTCGTCGCGCAGTCGCTCGGCACCAGCCGGCGCACCCTCGAACGACGAGTCCGTGCGGCGCTCAACCTCACTCCGCTCGGCTTCGTCCAACGGCTTCGCATCGAACGAGCTCGGCACCTCTCAGCAACCACGGACCTCACCTCCGCCGAGATCGCGCGACGGGTCGGCTACGCGAACGCCGAGACTCTGCGCTCCCTCCTGCGCAGGGAGCGACGCCGTTCCTGACCTATCGCCATGCCTGTAGCCGGTGTCCTAGCTGTACTGCCCGGACAGGTTGGTCAACCTGCTGATCGGTGGGAGACCACGGGACTGCCCAGGGTTCGGTTGACTCCTGACCTGTGAGGACGTGGTCCTCGCTGGAAGGATCAGCATCGTGCCCAAGCCGTTCCCGGCCGAGTTCCGCCGTGACGTGATCGCAGTCGCCCGTCAGGGCAATCAGTCGATGGCCCAGGGTGCCCGGAGTTTCGGGATCTCGGAGTCGTGTCTGAACCGGTGGTTGAGGATCGCCGACCGCGAGGACGGCATCGGTGACAGCACCGGCGGTACCAGTGCGAGCGCACTGTCCAGCGCTGCTGCGGCCGGTGGTGATCTGGAAGCGGAGAACCGAGAGCTGCGGCGGCGGACCAAGCAACTCGAGCAGGAGAACGAGATCCTGCGCCGGGCGACGGCCTACTTCGCCCGCGACGTCCTCCCAAAATGATGTACCCGCTGGTCCTCGACCTCGCCGATGACAAGATCCCCGTCGCGGTGACCTGCCGGGTGCTCGGCTTCTCCAAGCAGGCCTTCTACCAGTGGAAGGCCAAACCGGTCTCCGACCGCGACTACGACGACGCGCATTTGATCAACGCCGCGATCGATGTCCATCACGACGACCCCGAGTTCGGCTACCGCTTCATCGCCGACGAACTCGCCGCACACGGCTGGATGGCCTCGCGCAATCGAGTCGGGCGGCTGTGCACGCTGCAGCAGCTGTGGTCGGTCCACGCCCGCCGTCGCGGCCGCCACCGCCGGCCCGGACCGCCGGTGCACGACGACCTCGTGCGCCGCGAGTTCACCGCCGCCCGGCCGAACCAGCTGTGGCTGACCGACATCACCGAGCACCCGACCGGCGAGGGCAACCTCTACCTCTGCGCGATCAAGGACGCCTGCTCCAAGCGGATCGTGGGCTACTCGATCGACACCCGCATGACCTCAGCGCTGGCAGTCACCGCGCTGCGCAACGCGGTGACACTGCGGGGCAGATCTGCGGCGACGATCGTGCACTCCGACCGCGGCAGCCAATTTCGATCACACGCCTACCGGCGCGAACTCCGCGCGGCCCAGCTCCGCGGGTCGATGGGCCGGGTCGGGACCTGCGCGGACAACGCCGCGATGGAGTCGTTCTTCAGCCTGCTGCAGAAGAACGTACTCAACCGCCGCCGCTGGACCACCCGCACCGAGCTACGCCTCGCGATCGTCACCTGGATCGAGACCACCTACCACCGCAGGCGCCGCCAGCAGGGCCTCGGTCGACTGACCCCGGTCGAGTTCGAGACACTGCTCGACACCGCCCACGCGGCCTGACCCACCTATCGACACGGGTCAACTGAACTCTGGGCAGTCCCAGATGCTTGATCTCGACGTGCTGAAGACGGTCGCGTCCTTCTTCGCGCCAGGTGGCTCTCAAAACAGATAGCACTCTCCGCGCGAGCGGGCTCCTAGAAGAACTTGAGCAGGTGGTCGGTGACCGGGCCGGCGGCCTCGACGGCCGTCCAGTGTCCGATCCCGGGGACGATCTCGACCGTCGCGGAGCCGTGGGCCTCGGCGAGCTCGGTGCTGGCGTCGGGCGGGCCCACCTTGTCCTCGTCGCCGGTGATCAGCAGCAGCGGCAGGCTCGGGGTCACCGGGCCCGGGTCTCCGGCGGCGGCGAGCGCCTCGCAGTTGCGGGCGTAGCCCTCGGCGTCCTGGCGCATGACCAGCTCGCGGACGAACGCGGCCACCTCCGGCTTGTCCCGCCGGGTGCTCTCGGACAGCGCGTTCGCGACCACGCCGGGCGCGACGGCGACGGTTCCCTTGTCCCGCAACGTCGCAGCCCGGTCGCGCTGGGCCTGCCGGCCGGCCTCGGCGGGCTCGCGGACCGCGCCGAGGAGGGCGAGCGCGCTCACCCGGTCCGGGTACTTCGCGGCGAACCTGCGCACGACAAGGGTGCCCATGGAGTGGCCCACCACACCGGCCGAGGCGATCCCCAGCTCGTCGAGAACCGCGGCCAGGTCGTCGGCGTGGGACTCGATGCTGATCCCCTCGGCGTTCGCCGAGCGGCCGGCGCCGGCGGAGTCGACCCGGATCACCGTGTGACCACCGGCGAGGGCGTCGGCCTGGACCTGGTAGAAGTTCGACGTGCCGCCGAGGCCGTGCACGAGCACGACCGCCGGACCCTGGCCGTCGATCTCGACGGCGAGTTCCTTACCGTTGACGTACATGTGCGTCCTTTCTCAGGCGATGCGGTTGCGCTGCGAGCCGAGGCCGGTGATCGAGACCTCGACGACGTCGCCGCTGACCATGAACCGCGGCGGGTCGAACCCGATCCCGACGCCCGCCGGGGTGCCGGTGGCGATCAGGTCTCCGGGCCGCAGGGTGATCCCGGCCGACAGCGTCGCGATCAGCTCGGGGATGTCGAAGATCAGGTCCTTCACCGGGGCGGACTGGCGCGGCTCGCCGTTGACGACGCTCTGCACC
Source organism: Eustoma russellianum (assembly GCA_036186865.1). Lineage (NCBI taxonomy): Eukaryota > Viridiplantae > Streptophyta > Magnoliopsida > Gentianales > Gentianaceae > Eustoma > Eustoma russellianum. Next base: position 19,986 of record AP025127.1, read on the forward strand.
TGCAGCGACGTCACGTCGTCGATCTCGTCGGCCGACACCGCGTAGGGACCCATCGGCGCGTGGGTGTCGAGGGACTTCCCGATCAGCCACTGCTTGTGCTTGCGCTGCAGGTCCCGGGCGGTGAAGTCGTTGATGATCGTGTAGCCCCACACGTGGTCGTAGGCGTCCGCGCGGCTGATCCCGCGCCCCCCACGCCCGATGATCACGCCGAGCTCGGCCTCGTAGTCCAGCTCCGAGGTGACGTCGGTGTGCGGCTCGATGTCGTCGAAGGGGCCGTTGACCGAGGTCGTGGCCTTGGAGAACACGACCGGGTACTCCGGCAGGTCCTCCGAGCGGTCGGGCTGGTCGTAGCCGCTGCGGCCGAACTCCACGACGTGGTCGCGGTAGTTCTTGCCGACGCAGAAGATGTCGCGCCGCGGCACCGGGATCGGCGCGTGCAGGCGGACGGAGTCGAGGGCGTGCCGCGGCTGCGCGGCGGCGTCGCGCTCCAGGGCCGGACCGAGCTCGGCCCAGCCCTCGATGACGTCGAGGACGCTGGCGCCGGCCGGAAGGAGCGCACTGACGTCGTGGACGACGCCCGCGTCGGGGTCCACCACGCCGACGTGCTGCGCCGACCCGGTGGAGAAGGTCACCAGCTTCATCGCTGCACCAATCTGAACCAATAGAACCAATGTGGCCAGGCGTGAACGTACGCCCCTCATCTCGACCTGTCGAGGGGAGGGTGAGCATCGACTTCGGCCGATTTGACATTGGTCTGGATTGGTCACACTGCTGCGGCTACTGTAGGCGCATGATGGCGGTGGAACAGTCGCTGCGCAGCCTCCTCACCGAAGGCGCCCAGGCCGGGACCTTCGGCCCCGGCTCGAAGCTGCCCACCGAACGGGCCCTGGTCGAGCAGCTCTCCGCGCCCCGCAGCGCGATCCGGCGCGCACTGGAGGTGCTCGAACGCGACGGACTGGTCATCCGCCACGTCGGCCGAGGCACGTTCCTCACCGAGGCGGTACTGCAGCCCGTCGAGGGTGCACCCGCGAACACGAGCCCGGCGGAGATCATGCAGGTGCGGCTGCTCCTCGAGCCGCAGGTCGCCACCCTCGCAGCCCGGGTCGCGACGCAGGCCGATCTCGACCGCATCACCGAGTGTCTCGACGCCGGGGGCAGCAGCGAGGACTTCGAAGGCTTCGAGTCCTGGGACGCGCGGCTGCACCGGGCCATCGCGCAGGCCGTCCACAACGGGCTGCTCATGAACATGTTCGACGTCCTCAACACCGCCCGGGCCCTTCCCGTCTGGGGCACGTTGAAGCGTCGGACGTCCACCCCGGAACTGCGCCGCTGCTACCACGGCGAGCACACCGCGATCGTCGACGCGCTGCGCGACCGCGACTCCGCCGGATCCGGCGAGGCCATGCGGATCCACCTGGAGAACGTGTCGGACAACCTCCTCGGCCGGCACTGACCCGCCCGCCCGGGGTCGAGAGGAGTGGGTCCCGCCCGCGGCGGGTATCCGCACCCGTGATCATCACAGCCGACCGGCTCCGGGAGTTGTTCGACTCCGACCTGCCGGACCCGCAGCTCGCCGTCGTCGAGGGGCAGGCCCGCGTGGTGCCCGGAACAGCGGACGAGGACCAGGGCCTCGTCGTCGCGTCCCGCAGCGAACTGCTCGAACGACACGGCGGCTCGGCGCCGTCCGGACAGGCGCTCGAGGAGCTCACCGTCGCCCTCGAGACCACCGTCGACACCCTCGGCGCCTGACCCGCCCGCCCCGACCCGGGAGGGCGTGAGACGGGTTCAGCCCTTGACGTAGGCGAGCTTCTCGGCGACCCAGGCGGGCATGTCGTCTCCACCGCCCGCCTGGCGGGACTCGCGGCACACGACGGACAGGTCCCGCCCCAGGCGTCAGCCTCTCGAGAGTCGACGGCGGTTGGCCACGACCCGCCGGTGGACCGGGCCGAGCACGTTGCCGACGGCCTTGGCGGTGTCCTTCGGCAGAGTCGTCACCGCGGCCGTCGCGGCCTGGAACAACGCCTCGACCTTCTCCTGCACCATGCGGGTGTACTCCCGGCGGTCCCGGGCGCTCGGCGGCCAACCGCCCGACGCCATCCGGAACGTCCGATGGGCGATCACCACCGGCGCCGACCAGGCGATCTCCGCGACCAGGAGCCACGGCTTCACCCACCCCGGGCCGGGCATCGTACCAGCGGACGTGCGCCTTCTCGCGGTCATCGGCCGACGCTAGCGTCCCAGCCCAGGCGCGTCAGCGGCGCGCGGCCGCGAATCCGGCGAGCTCGTCGAGGGCTCGGAGGGCTTCGGACTCGGGGAGGGTCTCGAGGTTCAGCGTGACCTCGTCGACCCCGGCAGCGGCGTAGCCGTCCATCCTCTCCGGATCCGGATCTGCGGCGTACACCGTGAACGGCACGTCGTGCCGGCCCTGCTCGGCAAGCCATTCCCGGACGCGGCGGATCTCCTCGGGAGGGGTGTGCGCGCGGGGCAGCCACGCGTCGCCGTATGTCGCCAGCCGGCGCAGCGCCGCCTTGCTCTCCCCGCCGAGGTAGATGGGCGGATGGGGCTTCTGCACTGGTTTCGGCCAGGCGTAGATGGGGTCGAAGTCGACGTGCTGCCCGTGGAACTCCGCCTCGTCCTTCGTCCAGATCTCCTTCAGCGCCGCGAGCTGCTCGTCCATCTGCGCGCCGCGGGTGCCAGGCTCGGTGCCGTGGTTGCGCATCTCCTCGCGGTTCCACCCGACCCCGACCCCGAAGGCGACCCGGCCGCCCGAGACGAGGTCGAGGCTCGCGACCTGCTTCGCGGTGTGGATGACGTCCCGCTGGGGCAGCAGCGCGATCCCGGTGCCCAGCACGAGCCGCGACGTCACGACGCCGGCCGCGGTCAGGGCGACGAACGGATCGAGCGTGCGGTAGTACATCTGCGGCAGCTCACCCCCGCCCGGATACGGGGTCTCCCTGCTCACGGGGATGTGGGAGTGCTCGGCGATGAACAACGAAGTGAAGTCGCGTTCCTCGAGTGCGCGCCCCAGCGCCTCGGGGCCGATTCCCTCGTCGGTGATGAACGTGGCGATCCCGAATTTCATGACGTCGACACCTACCAGATCGGGAGCCGCGGCGTGGGACCGTCGAGCGCTCGGTCGATTCAGACGACGAACCTTCATGATCACGATCTCGGCGGGAGAACGTCCACCCGGGAGGCTGTTGTCGAATCGAGCCGTGGTCGTGAAGCGTGCGGGGCTGGGTTCCGGCTGGTCGCATGTGCTGAGGGTCGATCCTTGGTGGGGCCGGGGCCGGGTCGGGCGTCCGGCCCGGGGTCAGGTGAACGCTGTCTGGTGGAGTTTGCGCAGGTTGAACGCGGCGGCGGCGAGTTCGAGCTCGGTGCGGGCGGCGGTGATCCCGCGGCGGGCGAAGCGGTCGAGGAGTTTTTTGAGGTTCCCGATGCCGGGTTCGGCGGTGGCTCCGCGGCGGGTGTAGAGCGCGGCTCCTTCGGGGGTGCGTAGCCGGTGGTCCATCGCCTCGGCGGGTGACGCGCCGTGGTGGTGGGCCGGTCTCGGCCGCGCGCAGGACCGATCGGGTCTTGCCGAGCGCGATCAGCTGATCATAGCCACTGGTACTGCCGGTGGTGCGGCCCTGGCTGAGGGTGTGCTCGCTGGCGTAGCCGGTCTCGAACAGCAGGGTGCCGACCTCGTCGCTGGCGTCGAGGTCGGCGTCTCGGCACAACCGCAGGACCTGCGCGAACAGGCCGGCGAACACCTCGCTGTGGGCCTGGCGGAACCGGGCCAGCACGGTGTGATCGGGCACGTCACCGGCGCACGCGACCCGGAACGCCACATCCGTGGCGCACAATCGCTCGATCTGGCGGCTGGAGCGCTGCCCGCGACAGTAGGCATACAGCAGCAGCCCGAGCAGCATCTCCGGGTCGTACCCGGCCCGACCGGCCGCGCTGCGCCGCGCACCGCCATCACGGCGGCGCGCGACCCGGGCATGCAGCGCCGCGGTGTCCAGCACCGCGACCGTGTCCAACACGAACCACACCAGATGCTCATCCGGCAGCCAGTCGACCATGTTCGGCGGTAGGAGGAACTCCTGATCCCGCACCACCGGGCGATACCCCTCAGCCACCCCGACACCGTCTCACCGAACAAGATCCACAATGGACAGACATGCCGAACCTTGATTCGGCAACAGCCTCCCGGCGAACGTTCCGCCGCCCGAATCGTGATCATGGCCTGCCGAGGACGGTCGAGAGCCCGTCCGCCGGGCTCGGGGCGGCGCTCGCGGGTGTCGCGCTGATCGTCGTCGGGGTGCCGGCGGTGGTGCTGCGCGTCCGCTCCCGGCCGGACGGCTTCCTGCCCCGGTCCGTGGTGACCAACCCGGTGGTCGTCCGCTCGGCACTCGCCGCGGCCGCGGTTCCCGCGAGCTGGTTCGCCCTCCTGCTGGGCATCCCGATCGCCCTCGCCGCCCGCGGCCGGACCCCGTTGGCGATCGGGCTGACCCTGGCCGCGGTCGGGGCCTGGTACGACGTGACCGCGCTCCTCCTCGTCGCCGTGGTGCTCAACACCGTCGCCTTCGGGATCGGCCGGCCCTCGATGACCGCCGCCGTGAGCGGTGCGAGCGCCGGGGAGGAGTGCTCGGCGTCGCCACCCCGCGTTCCTCACCGGCGCCGGGGTCGGCGCCGCGGTCGTCGGCGGCCTCGCCGCGCCGCTCGGCATCGGCACCGCGGTCGCCGTCCTCGTCCTGCTCCCGCTCCTGGGCGTCACGCTGCTGCTCGGGAGGAACCGAACCGAGCACCCGGCCTGATCGGCGGTGCCGACCACGGGCCCGGCCCCGGCCCGCGCGCGACGCGGGCCGGGGCCGGATCTGTTCGACCGTCCCGGGGTGGACGAGAGCTACCCCGTGGCTTCCGCCGCCCCGGCCTCCGCCTCGCCGCGTCGCGGCGGCCGCCGCTCCCGGCAGTAGCTCCCCGGCGGGTCGGAACGCCGAATGCGCACTCGCCCCGTTCCCGGCACCGCCGGTTGCACGGGCCGATCGTGTCCTGCTTCGCCGCCGCCGCCCTTCGCAGCGCGGCGACGTCGAGCCCGGTCACTGCGCCGACGCCAGCACGTTCTCCTTCTCGCCGGCGCTCATCCCGGGCTTCGCCCCGAGGTCAAACCGCGGACCGGACGGCAGCGTGTTGTGGAAGATCTTGCCGCCCTTGATGACCGTGGTGATCTTGTCGAGGTCCTGCATCACCGTGATGTCGGCGAGCGGGTCGCCGTCGACCACCACGATGTCGGCGAACTTGCCGGCCTCGAGGGTGCCCACCTTGCCCCCGAAGTCGACCAGGGCGCCCGCGTCGCGGGTGGCCGCCACGAGCGTCTCGCGCGGGGTGTAGCCGAACATCTCGACGAAGTTCTGCAGGTCCCGGGCGTAGGTGCCGTGCGGGGTCCAGGCCAGGCCGAAGTCGCCGCCGGGCAGCACCCGGATGCCCGCCGCCTTCATCTTGCCGACGCTGGCGATGGTCTCGACCATCTCCTCCTTGTAGCCCATGGAGTCGAGCACGTCGTGGCTGAAGCCGAACTGGGCGCCGTTCTCGTAGAGCCCGACCTGCCAGTGGATGGCCGGGCTGACGAAGATGCGGTGCCGCTGCTCGCGCATGCGCTCGAGCGCCTCGTCGTTGAGGTAGTTGGCGTGCCCGATCACGTCGAACCCGGCCTTCATGGCCTGGATCACCGCGTCCGCCGACCGGGCGTGGCAGAGCATCCGCAGGCTGCGGCGGTGCCCCTCGTCGACCGCGGCGTCGGCCTCCTCCTGGGTGTAGGAGAGCTCGCCGGGCAGGTCGGACTCGATCATGCCCTCGCCGTCGAGGTAGACCTTGACGGTGTCGGCCCCGGACTTGCGGACCGAGCGGATGACCTTGCGGACCTCCCACGGGTTGTCCGCCAGCAGGGCCAGCCCGTCCATGCCGAGCTGCAGGTGGTCCGGGTTCCAGTCGACCATCCCGCCGGTGCCGAGGACGTCCCGGCCGCAGGCCACGTAGCGCGGGCCGGGGGCGACCCCGGAGTTGATCGCGTTGCGGACGGCCACGTCGACCGCGTGAAGGGAGCCGAAGCTGTTCGCCGAGGTGTAGCCGCAGCGCAGCATCGTCCGCGCGTTCTCCACCGCGTAGATCGTGGTGGCCTCGGCGGTGCAGTTCATGTCCAGGTCCTGCAGGCTGGACGCGTTGAAGTAGGACAGGTGGCTGTGCGCCTCCGTCATACCCGGCATCACGAAACGCCCGCCCAGGTCGATGCGGGGGACGCTCTCGTCGACGTCGTCGAACTGGTCCATCGAGCCGACGCGGCGGATCTCCTCGCCCTCGACCCAGATGGCACCGTCGGGGATCACCTCCTCGTCGGTGCCGTCGAAGATGCGGCCGTGGACGAGGAGCATGGACTCGGCGTTGAGCATGGTCACTCCTTGTTGAGGTGGTGGTGCGGGCGTCGTGCCGGGCTCGCGGAGTGCAGGCCCCGGCCGGCGGCCGCACGGGCCGCCTCCTGGACCTGCTCCCCGACGGTGGGGTGGACGTGCACGGTGTCGGCGAGGTCCTCCACCGTCGCGCCCATCTCGATGGCCACCGTGCCCTCGGCGACCAGCTCGGAGGCGTGCGGGCCGACCACGTGCAGCCCGAGGACGAGGCCGGTACCGGTCTCCGACACCAGCTGCACCGTCCCGCGCGGGGCGCGCAGCGTGAGTGCCCGGCCGTTGCCGGCCATCGGGACCGTGGTGACGACCGGGTCCAGTCCCTCGGCGCGGGCCGCGGCGGCGGACAGGCCCACCGTCGCGATCTCGGGGTCGGCGAACACCACCGCGGGGATCGCGGCCGGCTGGAAGGCCACCCGGTCCCCGCACAACGCGTCCACCGCGACCGGTGCCTCGGCGTAGCCCTTGTGCGCCAGCGCCGGTCCCGGCGTGACGTCGCCGATCGCGGCCACATGCGGGCGCAGCGTCCGGTCGGGGGCGACGTGCAGGAGGCCGTCGTCGCCCGGCGTCACGCCGAGCCGGTCGAGGCCCAGCTCGTCAGTGTTCGGGCGGCGGCCGACCGCGACGATGACGACGTCGGCCTTCACCTCGACGTCCCGGTCGCCGCAACGCACGTGCAGGATCGTGCCCCGGTGCTCGCCGGCGCGGGCGGCCGTGAGCACGGTGACGCCCAGCTCGTCGAGCCGCCGGGCGACCGGACGGGTCAACGCGACGTCGATCCTCGGGCAGGATCCGTTCGGCCATCTCCACCAGGGTCACGGACGAACCGAGCTTTGCCAATGCCGCGCCGAGCTCGACCCCGATGTAGCCGGCGCCGACGACCGCCACCGTGCCAGGCAGCTCGGGGAGGTCGAGCGCTCCCGTGCTGTCCAGGACGTGCACGCCGTCGGGTACCAGGTGGGGCAGCACGGCCGGGCGCGAGCCGGTGGCGATGACGACGTCGCGGAACTCGACGAACGCCGCGCGGCCGGCGGGTGTGCGGACCACGGCCTGGTCCGGGCGGGTGAACCGGAGGTCGCCGGCGAGGACCCGGACCCCGGCGCCGGCCAGCAACGACCGGACTCCCCCGGTCAGCTCGCCGATGATGCGGGCCTTGTGCGCCTGGAAGGCGCCCAGGTCCACCGAACGCTCGCCGACGGACAGGCCCGCCGACGCGTAGCCGGCGGCCCGTTCCGCCACGTCGGCCATCTCGATCAGGGCCTTGGACGGGATGCAGCCCGCACGCAGGCACACCCCGCCGACGCCGTCCTCGCCGTCCCGGTCGATCAGCAGGACGTCGCGGCCGCGCTGGGCGCCGCGCAGCGCGGCCGCGTATCCCGCGGGGCCGCCGCCGACGACGAGCAGGTCGGCGGCCTCGGCGATCTCTCCGACGACCATCAGTCCTCCTCGCCCAGCAGCAGCAGCGGGGTGCGGATCAGCCGCTCGAGGGTGTTCACGAAGGCACCGAGGTGCTCCCCGTCGATCAGGCGGTGGTCCGCCGCGACCGCGAGCGGCAGCACCCGGCGCACCGCCGGGACGCCGTCCACCGGGACCACCGCGTCGCGGACCCGGCCGAACCCGGCGATCGCGACCTGCGGGGCGTTGATCAGCGGGGTGCCGAGCCAGGTGCCGTAGCTGCCGAAGTTGCTGATCGTGAACGTGCCGCCGGTCGTGTCCTGCAGCGGGAGCGAGCGTTCACGGGCGCCCGCGCCGAGCCGGGCGATCTCCCTGGCCAGGCCGGGCACGCTGCGCCGGCCGGCGTCGCGCAGCACCGGCACGATGAGGCCGTCCGGGGTGGCGGCCGCGATCCCGACGTCGAGACGCCGGTGCAGCGTGACCTCCTCGCGCTCCATGTCGAGAGTCGCGTTGAAGTCCGGGTGCCGGCGCAGGGCCGTCGTCACCGCACGAACGAGCAGCGGTAGCAGCGTCAGCCGCAGCCCCTGCTCCTCGGCGTCCGCCCGCAGGGTGCGGTGGGCGCGTTCGAGCTCGGTCGCGTCGACCTCGCGGAAACTCGGTGATGTGCGGGACCGACCAGGCCGCGGTCATGGCCCGGGCGACCTGACGGCGCAGCCCGCGCAGCGGCCGGACCCGGGTCCTCCCCCGCGCCGGGCTCGACCGGGGTGGCGGCGGGGGTGACGGCTGCCTGTGCGGTGACCGGCTCCGGGCTCCGCGGTGCGGCACCGTCGGCGGACCGGGCGCCGCCGGCCATCGCGGCGCGGACGTCGTCGAGGACGATCCGGCCGTTCGGTCCGCTGCCGGTGAGCTCGGCCAGCTCGATGCCGTGCTCGACCGCAAGCCGGCGGGTGCTCGGGGCGGCCAGCACCCGGCGGCGACCGGCGCCGGCGCGGGCCGGGGACGCGGGCACGGCCCGATCGTCGACGGCCGGAGCGGTGGCGAGCGCGGGTTCGCTCGCGGGGCGCCGGCTCCACGGCGCCGGCTCCCGAACCTGCCGGCTCGAACGTGAACAGGGCCGATCCGACCGGCACGACGTCCCCCCGGCCCGTGCGCGAGCTCGGTGATCACGCCGTCGGCCGGCGCGGGCAGCTCGACCTGTGCCTTCGCCGTCTCGACCGTCACGACGGGCTGGTCGGCGCGGACCTCGGCCCCTGCCGCCACCAGCCACTCGACGATCTCGGCCTCGGCGAGGCCCTCCCCGATGTCGGGGAGCCGGAACACGGTCGTGCTCATGCCGCCTTCACCGTCGCCCTCGCCGCCGCGACGACCCGGTCCACGCCGGGCACGAAGTGGTCCTCGATCCGGCCGGGCGGGTAGGGGGTGTCCGGCGCGGCGACCCGCGCGACCGGGGCCTCGAGCGAGTAGAACGCCGCGTCGTTGATCGTGGCCACGACCTCCGCGCCGAAGCCGGCGCTGAGCGGGGCCTCGTGCACGACCACGCAGCGGCCGGTCGCCGCGACGGCGTCGGCCAGACCGGCCTCGTCGAGCGGCACCAGGGTGCGCAGGTCCACGACGGCGGCGGAGATGCCCTCCTCGGCCAGCGCCTCGGCGGCCTTCTCGGCGACCTGGACCGCCGCGCTCCACGCGACGAGGGTGACGTCGGTGCCGTCGCGGGCGACTCGCAGCTTCCCGAACGGCACCGGAGCGTCGCCGTCCGCGACCTCCCCGGTGACCAGGCGGTAGCCGCGTAGTGGCTCGCAGAACAGCACCGGGTCCGACGACCGGACCGCGGTCTGCAGGAGCCCCTTGGCGTCGGCCGGGGTGGCCGGCATGACCACGGAAAGCCCGGGGCTCTGCACGAACTGCGCCTCGAGGGCCTCGGAGTGCAGCTCCGGGGTCCGGACCCCGCCGCCGAACGGAGCGCGGATCACCACCGGCATCGGGAAGCGGCCCTGCGAGCGGTAGCGCATCCGCGCCAGCTGGGCGCCGATCTGGTGGAAGGCCTGGTGGCTGAAGCCGAGGAACTGCATCTCGGCGATGGGCACCAGCCCGGCGGGCCGCGAGTCCGATCGCCGCGCCGACGATCGAGGCCTCGGCGAGAGGCATGTCGACGACGCGGTCCGGGCCGAACTCGTCGAGCAGGCCGTCGGTGGCGCGGAAGACGCCGCCGAGCCGGCCGACGTCCTGCCCGAGGACGAGGGTCCGCTCGTCGCGGGCGAGCTCGCCCCGCAGCGTCGTGTTGATCGCCTGCAGCATGTTGAGCCGGGTCATCGGGTTCTCACCTGGGCCTGGAGTTCGGCGCGCTGGCCCTGCAGCCGGGGCGACAGCGTCTCGGTCACGTGCTCGAAGAGGTGCTCGACACCGGGCGGTTCCATCGCCTCGACGGTCCGCACCGCCTCGTCGATCCGGGCGGCGATCCGCTCGCGCACCGCGGTGTCGTGGGCGTCGTCCCACAGCTCGCGCGTCCGCAGGTGGGCCAGGACGCGACTGATCGGGTCCCGCGGCGCCCACGCCTCCAGCTCCTCGGCGGGCTGGTAGCGGCTGGCGTCGTCCGCGGTGTTGTGGTCGCCGAGCCGGTAGGTCAGCGTCTCGACCAGCGTCGGGCCCTCACCGGCCCGGGCGCGGGCCACGGCGTCGGCCACGACCTGGTGAACGGCGAGCAGGTCGTTGCCGTCGACCAGGGCACCGGGGATCCCGTAGCCCGGCGCGCGGCCCGCGAGCGTCGGCGCGGCGGACTGCCGGGCGCGCGGGGTGGAGATCGCCCAGCCGTTGTTCTGCACGACGAAGACGACGGGCGCGCGCAAAGTGCCGGCGAGGTTGCAGGCCTCGTGGAAGTCGCCCTCCGACGAGGCGCCGTCCCCGCAGAAGACCGCGACGACGCTGTCGCGGCCCTGCAGCGCGTGGCCCCACGCGAGCCCGACGGCCTGCGGGAGCTGGGCGGCCAGTCCGATCTGGATGGGCAGCACGTTCACGCCCTCGGGTGCGGCGCCGCCGCGCGGGTCACCGAGGAAGGTCAGCATGAACTGCTCGAGCGGCAGGCCCTGGCGAAGCAGCGCGGGCAGCTCGCGGTACTGCGGGACGACCCAGTCGCGGGCCGGGTCGAGCGCGAACGCCGCGCCCACCACGGACGCCTCCTGCCCGCGGACCGGCGAGAACGTGCCGAAACGCCCCTGGCGCTGCAGGCTGAAGCCCTTCTCGTCGAAGGCGCGGGAGAAGAGCATGAGCTCGCAGGCGTCGCGGAGCTGCTCGTCGGACAGGGCGGCCTCGCGGCCGGGCTCCAGCTCGCCGTCGGGGCGCAGCACGGTCCACGGGGTCGCCTGCCCGTGCTCGGGGCGGAACTGTGGGGTGAATCCAGACATCGGTACCTCTCGTGGCGGCTGGGCAGCCGGGTTCTGGGGAGACACGGCGGGTCACCAACCGCCGTAGGCGAGCCAGCCGCCGTCGACCGGGATCTGGGCCCCGGTCATGTAGGAGGCTGCGGGCGACGCGAGGAACGCGACGACCTCGGCGACCTCGGCCGGGGCCGCGAGGCGGCCCAGCGGGGTGCGGCGCTCGATGTCATCGGCCGAGAAACGCCCGCTGCTCATGGTCTGCTCGACGAACGGGGTGGCCACGTAGCCGGGGTTGACCGACAGGACGCGGACTCCGCGGTCGGCCCACTCGACGGCGAGCGACTTCGTCAGCCCGTCCAGGCCGTGCTTGGCGGTGGAGTAGCCGTGCGGCCGGGGATCGCGGTCGCCCCCAGCACCGACGAGACGTTGATGATCGTCCCGCTGCGGGCCGGCAGCATGACCCGCGCCGCGGCCTGGGCGCAGTGGAACGGCCCGGTGAGATTGGTGGCGAGGACGGTCGCCCACTCCTCGGGGGTGATCTCCTCGGCGGCCCGGACGAGCGGGATGCCGGCGTTGTTGACCAACACGTCGAGACGGCCGTAGGCCGCGACGGCGGCGTCGACCAGGATCTGCCCGCCCTCGGGCCGGCTCACGTCCGCGGCGACGCCGACCGCCTCGTACCCGGCCGCCACGATCTCGTCGGCGGCCTCCTTCGCGCGTCCGTCGTCGCGGGAGTTGACCACGACCCGGGCGCCTCCGGCGGCCAACCGGCCGGCGATGGCCCTGCCGATGCCCGAGCTGGAGCCGGTCACGATCGCGACCAGGCCGGCGACCGAGGCTTCGGGGGGTTTCGACTGCACTGTCGTCAAGGGGTGGCCCTTCTGACCGCAGGGGTCATCGCGCGAGGAGGCGGCGCCTCCCCGGTGGGGGTTGCTCTTCTGCCCGGACGCGCGGTCTCCCCACGCCACTCGCTGTGGTCCACGTCACCGTCCAGGAACGTGTGGTCAAGCTTCGGCCGGACGCCCCGCTCCGTCAATGGCGACTCCTCGGTCCTGAACATCCGGAACCCGGATGGCCCCGCGGCGCTACCGGAGATCGGTGGTCGTGTCCGGCACGGGCGTCCCGAGCAGGGTCTCGAGCAGCGCCGACGCCCGCCGGGGAGCCGGCCAGGGCCGGTGCCCAGTACACACGCCGACCTCGCGGTACACCCGCGGGGAGACCCCGACGACCGCCACGCCGTCGGTCCGGACGCTGTCGATCGCGAGCCGGTTGGTGAAGCCGAGCGCGAGCCGCTGCGGACCAGGCCGACGAGGATCTGCGGCTGGTCGGACAGGAACCGGATCCGGGGTTCGATGCTCTCCCGGGTGAGCAGCCGGAAGGCCTCGGTGTCGTAGCGCAGGTCGTGCCCGGAGACGACGAGCTGCTCTCCGCGCAGATCCGCCAGCGCCGCTGTCTCCTGTCCGCCAGGCGGTGCCCCGACGGAGACGACGAGGCA